>JANAVB010021998.1:2903281-2963281 GCA_029216955.1 Iris pallida
ATGACAAATAACATGACAAAGACATTTAATGTCGTGACAACAGATTGTAAAAATGTACTCTGCATAGGCAAACACCAAAGTTAAAACTTTTAAAGATACCGGAAAGTAAGAAAAACAGTAAACTTTGCATCAATAAAAAGCTCTTACCTCCTTTATCCCCACACATAGCAGACCAGTGACGATTAGTACAAGAACAGCAGCACATGGATCAACAACAATATCAAGCCATGGAATTTGAGCATGTGCTAGGAAAGAAGGTAAACTGTCTGGTCCACCAAAAAACAAGGCCTAAAACAACAAAGAAATATGGAATAAAGTAAAGTAGCACATCCAGATACAGCATTTCACATCTTCAACTCTAAACTTAAAAGTTTTCTAACTTTGAAGGGCATTGCCAACGAGTTACTTGACTAATGCTAATAAGTAAGCTGGCATGACTAGAATTTGGGCAAGGGAAACATTAATATATGGCCAAACAGGAAACTTACATTAATTATGTTGAAGATGACCAAATTCTGCAAGGAATCAAACCTGAACATGGAATTTCTAAATAGCTCATCTTGCCAATTAATATGTCAAAGATGACGCAAAGGCCACCGTTCAAGTCACATCCATTCAGAACAATGATACTCAAAATAAGGATCAAGTATCCAATTTGCTGCATTCTAACCTATGGAACTAAATAATTTATCCAAAACCCAAAAGTCAATGATCAAGATCTTCACTGCTACATAGACTCAAACATGTGCATGAAAAAAATTCCATAAGGAAACAACAAAGGAAATAATTACAAAGGGAGGTTCTGATTTCAGATACTTGTAATAACTAACACATCAATGGTTCCTGGAGAGAATTTGGTTGATGCAGTGCAACTTCAGATGGCTGAAGCTTCCAGCTAGAATTTATAGTAGCATTCCCCACAACGACACTGGAGCTTCTAATGGCAGTATTTAAAACCAACCGCGTAACCTAGTACTAGTAGGTATTCCTCGTGTGAGATATACACTCTAAAAGCACAATAGCATGCTTGGACTGACTAAAGTATAAACCATGGTTATGAATTGTGCCTCCAAATGATAACTTGGATGTTTCATATATCAGACTGATATTTACAATCTAAAAGCATACTACCATACTTGGACTGACTAAAGTATAAAACCTGATTATGAATTGTGCCTCCAAATGATAACTTGGATGTTTCATATAGAAAATTTGCACGACTTTGTTACTTAATGGGAGCAACGCCACAGTCATCAGATATGAGTAGATTATCAGATTAATCGTGGACAGAACTTCAAGATGGAGGCAGGCATACTAGAATGGAAATACACATACCAAGTTTGGGGTTATCCCCCGTGCCACAGCTGAGCCACCAATTGTTTATTCCAGTATTAGTGCCCAACCAATTATCCATGCAACACTGTCAAAAGAAAATCGCACTTACATTAAGCACTCTTACTTCCATCAACAGGAACTACTGACAGTATATTTTAGTTTTTCCTACACATCTACTCTGAAATTTGTGTCAACAAGCATTGTAGCGAATAAAAAACATGATACTTAGAAAGACAAAACAAATAAAATGATAGCTTCATATCATAAGCAATTACCCTTCTCTAACACAAAAGTGCAGCAGCTATTCCAGCTATTAGGAAGGAAAGGGTCAGCGCTGGTCCTGCGTGCCCTCTTGCCTTTACTCAATTATATAAAGCCCAAAGAAATGTCTTCAAGCAATATGTGAAAGAAATATGTGAAAGAAAACCTTAAAACTTTATGTATAACTAGTATTGCACACACTGATCTTGCAACAGATATTTTAAACATCGATCCCATAAGAAGGTATTCATACATATACCCCAAATATATATATGACAAAATATGATTGAATGAAGCAAAAAAGAATGATATCATCTTGTCTATGTCGGTCCTGAAACTTTACCAGAAACCTGAATCATGATACTTTCAAGCCCCTTCAGTTGCACATACTTATATGTTGATGATTTCTATAAAGACAAATGTATCAATACCTCTAGGTACATCATGCAGCTGTATTATTGTTGTTACTCCTAAACATATATCAAAAGATCGGAAGATAGCTGAAGTTTGGAAATATTGTGATTCTTTAACTAATGAAAGGGGAAGAACAAGTGTAACTATCAGAAATGTCAAAGTTGTACATCATGGAATAACTTTGCCACATAGAGAGCAGATAGAGGAGTTTGTCTGCAGTTTTCATCACAACAGTGTTTCCGCAAGCTAGAGCTGGACCAACCTTCCAAGAAAACATAAGAAGAGGGAAATTCCAGGGGATGATCTGGCCAGCAACACCAATCGGCTCGTGCAAAACTTGCACATGATGGGGACCATCAGCAGGAACAACAATCCCATGAATCTTGTCTGCCCAACCTGAAGGTTTTGCAAGATAACAGCTTTTCAACAACATTCTCATATTAGAAAAAATTATGTAGAGCCACTAGCCGTGGCCGCAAAAGGTCAAAACATCTTACCTGCATAATATCGCATCAAACGTACCACCATCGAAATCTCTACCAAGGCAGACTGCTGTCCCAGCTCTCGAGCGTTGCAATTTCATCATTGTGCTTCTCAATCAAATCCGCAGCCCGGTACAATATGCGCGGTCTTTCCTGGAGAAGAAAATAATGCATAGATAAAATTGACAAGAAACTATTTGGTCATAGTATCTTGCTAATAAACCTATAGAAATAATCATTTGGACATTCTCATGGAAATGTAATAAGGTATAGGGGGTTGGACATAAAGAAGATATTACATTATTGTTCAACTAGTCTTAAGATCAATCAAACAGCAATCTCCCAAATTCTAGGCTTGGTTAAGGTTTATATCAAGAAGAAACATGACACAGTTTTGCATTGGGGAAATCTCATTCATGTCCGAGCCACAACATAATCCCAGGAACGCAACCGTCACACGGTGCCAGCTTAAAAACTCAATGCAGGGATAACAAAATTTTCCTATTACTACAAAAATTGATGTCAGCATATCAATGCCAAGAAAGGAAGTAAGCAGGTAGAGGTCTAATTTTTAAGGAAGGATAAACCTTCTAACCATTGACAGGGTTAGCTGATGAAAAGACGAACAAGGTAAAGTATTATCATAGATGTAAGAAATGGAACAACTTTTCGGATAGTTTTAGAACTTTTCGGGATTTTAGAGCGTTACATAAGCAGTCATCCTTAGCCAAGGTCCTTCATCAAAGGCTTTACGAACAGCGTGCACAGCACGGTTGATACCTTCTGCATCCCCTTCTGCAACACGCGTAATTACCTCCCCAGTCCGAGGATCCAAGGTTGGGAAAGTCTTTCCTGAAGCAGGACAATTCAACCATTAGACTGTGCTTCCAGGAATACCAAAGGCTGCTATGTGAAAACGTGCATCAACTGATTAACCAATGTACCTGATGCTGAATCCACAAACCTTCCATCGATCAGGAGCTACGTGTGGTTTATCTTGACTGCTGGAGTAATCGGTTATTCGACTGCAGCAGCGGTGCCGAACCTTTGAATCCCCGACGCAACACCTAAAGGAAGAAATTCATAGAGTGGTATATACATTTACATACTGTCAATATCCCTTTCCGTATCAAAGTTAACAAGAACAAAGCATGTAGCAACTTCTCTCCTCAATCACAAACTCTTTACTTAGTAATATAGGCCATCATTGAAATACTTCTAATTGAAAAGAAATAATAATCAAACACCAACTAACATCAAAATCTCCAAAATAAACCTCCATGAGCAACAACGTCAACTGTGTCTAAAAAAATACATCTTAGAAGTAAAACTAAAGAATCCAAATTATAATAAATATCATAGACTAAAAGTGGCATAATTTGTAAAAGTATGGAATAAAAAAGTGATCAGTGTTCAGTATTCCATCAACATACTAAAATTACATCAATAACAAAAGACTACCAGTAAACACTAATTACCATCAAATTTTCAAACCCAAAAGAAACCCCCTCCATGAGCAATAAATTAGAAACAAGCACAAATTCCGTTCGATCACAATATCCCAGCCTCATAATCAACAAAAGACACAATCTTGGCTACAACAAAACCCTAATCGACATTCCCAAATCCCCAAAATCATAACCTCCAGCCAATCCAATAAACCCTAATTACAACAAAATTTCCATGAGCAACAAAATACAAACAAGTCATAGTTGGAGGGGGGACGAATATTTTATTTTTACCTATAGAATCCGAGATCAGGAGCTTCATCCGACCCGGAGGAGCTGTCGCTCGAGGTCGAATTGGCCGCAGACCTGCCATCCGACAGCCCATTGTCGTGGGCCACGGAGGGAAGTGGCGAGGAGAGACAGGGGCGGGGCAGATGGTGGCCGTGGGGCGCTGGAGCCGGACCCGACCCGCCGTGGCACCCGTCACCGCAGGCTGCGGAAACATCTTTCTCCTTGTATTTACTTCGATAGAGTGAACACAATGTTTGGGGGTTTTTTATTTGAGGGTTTCATTTGTAGGTTTTTTAAGGTTATAATTAATTATAAAAAATTATTCCCTACATAGCTACATGTCGCCGAAAATTAATTAACTTTCTGCAGCAAGTGAATGTATGTCGCTGAACATTTATTATCCTTTTGCGGCATGTAGATGTCGCAATATGTATAGAATTTTTTGGCGGGACTTATTTTTGGTTTCCCTCTCATAAATTTTATCTGGATTCCACGACATACCAAAACTCATGTCGCCAATACATATAAAATATAGCGTTTGGAGACATAATAGACCCTATGTCGCTAAAACATGTTGCTAAAAATGCAATTTCTTGTAGTGTGTATAGAGAAGGCATATTGTGCTGTTAAAAGAGATGATACGGCTTATCCGTATAAAGAAAAGAGTAGAGCTATTGGCTCGATACATGAAAGAGAAGAAGATGAAATGTTTATAAGTTGCTCGATTGATGCATGATAGTTTTATCTGATAGCTGCATTTGCATTGGTCTTGGACAACTTATGCACAAGTATAGATCCTCACGACCGATTCTGGGGTACCGGAGCTGTTCGGCCTAGGGGGATAGAGTAACGCCCTGCGGTAAAGAGACCAAGGGGTGTATAGAGTGTCCATTAGTGACGAGCTGAACCCAAGAGTCATAGCGGCTAAATCATGGATTTCCCATGGACCATCATATAGATAAGTGTCTGTTGGTGAAGAGCTGAACCATGCACACAGTTGCTAGTATGTGCGTTATCAGTACAAGCTGACCCGGAGCGTCATAACCTACTGGTCTACGTATATATTAGTGTAGAGCTGGACCTTGCGTCACAGCTGCCAATCGAGTTGCATGAGTCGATAAAAGAATGTTTTATTGAGAGCTAACGATACAGAGACGAACAGAGAACAATATTGGTTTTATCATGTTTATGCTAATCCTTGTCTTGTACAGGGATGGACGGTCGGCTATGGTAAGAATCACTTAAAAGTGATGCACATGTACTGCTTAAGTCTTTGACATGAATTGCTTGCAGAGATTTTATCCATACAATGAAATGCTATGTCCCCTTTTAAGAAAAGATATGGTATCGTGCTCATAATTTGTCCCTAAGAGTTGCTTGAATAAAGAAATAATTATGCTCATAAACACGCTGCGCACTGCACATGAAATGAATAGTCATAGTGCTTGAAAATGAATAGTCCCTTGTATGCTTGACATAAAAAGAAAAGAATGAACTGTGGCTTTTCAAAGATGTTTTCAAAAGAGATGTAAACTTACTCTGTATGCATGAAATGAACATAGGTAAAAGTAGCAAGATCACAACACAAGAAAAGGTTTTCTTACTAAATAAACAGTGATCGTTTCAGAAGAATGTAGCCCCTTTGTCCATAATTCACCAGTATGCTGATATACTGACCCACCATCAGTCTACATGCAGGTACAATATGCATCAAGAAGGATAGTCCGAAGTGATAGCCCGTGCCTCATCCTCAGGAGCCCGAAATCAGAAGAGATGCAAAGAGATGACATTTGTTGTAAGAGTTTGTTTTGTATATAAAGGAATGTAATATATGGGAACGAGATCATTGTAATATGTAAAATTCTAAGAGAATGTAATATTATATCAGAGAAAAATGAGAGCTTGTAATTTGTTCAAATGAAATCAATAAAGATAATTGTTTCTTGTTACCATTGTGTTCCGCTGCCGCTTCAATTATCTGCAATATGTTCCGCTGCGTAATGTTAATCTTGTCTATCTTGTCTTGCTTCAGGTCTTGGCATTGTGCAAGCGCAACTTAGACTTGTACGGCATCATGCCTTAGCGAGGACGACCGATCTCACAGAGTCCAAAGCGAGGACGAAAGGACTCTGCGGGACCGGGACGTGATAGAATGGTATCATCAATGAGTCTCATCTGGCCAATTTTTGATTGAATTGAATTCGTACATGTTCTTCTGATAGAAATATCCTTGCCTGGTTGATATCATCAATGAGATGAACGTTTCATACAATAAGTCCGTGAATATTTTTATGATGCCGGCAAATGTTTTATCGATTTAATGGATGGAGATTGAAATGCTTTATTGAACAAGAGTTTTGATATGATCTGAATTATGATTTTATGGATTGATGATGGCGAAGGATGAGGACTATCGCTGCTAAGGATATCGTAAGTTTCTCCTTAAGTTTCAAGGACGAAACTTCTTTTCGGTGGGTAATTATGTAGTGCCCCGCTCTGCGAAGGCACTAGATAAACAGAAAGATCGGATTGCTGGCTCTGTAACAGAAGACGATTGATCTGGGTGAGTGGACAAAGACTCATTTTATGATTCGCTTGCACCTAATAAGAATTGGAGTTTTTGAATGAATGTTGTTGCTAATAACAAGATGGTAATCATTGAGTATGCTTGTAAGAGATTTCACATGTTGCTATGCTAAGAACAAGAAAAGAGTTAATCTGTATGCTAAGAAGAAGAATTATTGTATGCTAATAAGAAACGACATGATGCCTTATTAAGAAATGAATGTTGCCTTGATCGATAAGATGTTGCCATGTTAAAATAATGAGTTGATGCTATGCTAAATTAGAGATGTGCCTCGAATGAATGAACTGTTGCCATGCTTAAATAGAAAAGAAAAGAGAATGTTTACATGTCCCTGAATAGAGTATGACTATCAAGAGTAAAGTTCATGCTTGTTGATATTGTGCTTGCTCAAATAAAGATTGTTCAATGTCCCTTGATTGTTGATATAAACGACAGGGATGTATAGAGAAGCACATTGTGCTGTTAAAAGAGATGATACTGCTTGTCCGTATAAAGAAAAGAGTAGAGCTATTGGCTCGATACATGAAAGAGAAGAAGATGAAATGTTTACAAGTTGCTCGATTGATGCATGGTAGTTTTATCTGATAGCTGCATTTGTATTGGTCTTGGACAACTTGTGCGCAAGTATAGATCCTCACGACCGGTTTTGGGGCACCGGAGCCGTTCGGCCTAGGGGGATAGAGTAACGCCCTGCGGTAAAGAGACCAAGGAGTGTACAGAGTGTCCATTATCGACGAGCTGTGTAAACCCCTAAATTTCTACTATAATTTTTTAAATATTTTTTTATATTTCGTATCTGCACGTCGTATACGAGTTCGCATTGTTGTATTTGCGTAGCATACGAGATTTGTGTTTCGTATTTGCTCGATGAGTGCGAATATGTGTCGAGGTACATATTTTAAAAAAAATATTTTATTATAAATTTTATTTTATAGATAAATTACATGTTCAAACAAACGTGATAAATATTTTTATTTTTTATAAAAGAGTTATTTTATTCGTCGTTTAAAAATAAGTAGTGGTTTAGAAATTTTGGTTTATAAAAAAATGTATTCTAGATATTTTGCGAAATTTGAAATTTGCTTATTAATATATTTTGTTATTTATAAAAGCTATTTTATGATTTAATATTTAAGCAAATATCATGATTTTTGAAATTTATTTTTTATTATTATTCTTTAAATTTTCCGAATTTCATTATATTCATTTATTACTAAAATATCGGTGTGGAAACTTTTTAAATTTTTTGTGATAGAAAACTAGTAGTATTCTTACAATGAAAATATTTCTAAATTTATTTTTAAATTAGATTTTGGTAAGGATGAATAATATTTTAAAACTATTAAGTTGTGATTCATTAAATGGATTATGATTAGATTGTTTAGTTTCAAATTTATTTAAATTAACTTATTGATTAGATTGATTTAAATTTAATTTAATAAATATAAGATTTATCTATCGGGAGTTTAAAAGATTCCAAATCCATATCCAACTAAGGATCTCCTCTACCCTATAAATAGGGAAGCTTCTGCATGTTTTCTCCCACAACCACAAATCCCAAACCACCACATCCATCATCATACTCGTGTCTATGCATCGTGTCCGTGTCCCTATTTTTTTCTTTCTACTATATTATTTACATATACATTCCACCCTCTTCGTATCCATATGTCGGACACGAATTCAACAACAAACCACTAATCCCCAAACCCTAACCCTAATTTCTGCTGCAGTCCATCGATGCCCTCCGACCAGCGAGCCACCAGCCTCTTCACTACCAACACCTCCCTGGCCGTCGACGCGTACCGCAGAATCCGTCGTCACCCCGTCACCCTACATCCGCTCGACCCGACCCCGTCTTCTTCGCCATACCCACACCCCTCGACTCCGGCCTGCCTCGCCCACATCACACCTCTTCCACCCGCAGACATAACCCACTGCCGCCAACTCCGTTCACCCTGCCCTCACCGCGGTAACCCCGACCACCATCCCGATCTCGCTACCCCGGCGTCCTGGCCACCCTCGGCCACTGGTCGTAGACCCGAAACCCCAACCCCAGCGGCTCCACACCACCATCCATGTCGCCTTTGTCACGCTCCGACTCGTCGAATCGGTCGCCATCGCCTTGACTCGATATAAATCGATCCCCACGGGTCGGAACGTGATGACGTGCAAGTCTTTAATGGACTTACACAAGGCAAGGATGTGCAATTGGAAATTTCTTTTGGCTCGACGCGTTGAAATTAAACAGTGCAGAGAGTTGAAGACATAGCATAGGAAGAAATTTAGCTTTTTATTCATAAGCTTGCAAAGTATGTGCAAGGTCATTTTTACATTACATATGCCATTGCGGCTACATCTTGGAACATAAAAGAAAAACTCTCAACAAGCTTGCCCTGAAATAATCCTTGTCGTTCCATACATTCATGTCCTTTTATACATTTGAACAAAGCCTTCGATCTGAGTTGGGCTTCAAAATACTTCAAAATAGGAGAGCTTCGTGCCGCCTCCCGTTCTTCAGCTTCAGGTCTAGTCTCGAGCTCCCGTAGCACGCTCGTTACCTGGGGAGTTGGGGGTTAGCACACTTGCTAGTGGATGGGACGAACCCACTCGTCTAAATCGACACTGCTTATTAAGGATTCTAGCATACGAAGTGATCTTTCTATTTAGAACTATATGAATTACAATTCATATCGAAGGCACATTTTAAACGATGACACATAACCAATTTAAAGGCATTCTTACCACAGCCGTGCTCCTTTCCTGCACAAAATATACATGATACTTACCACCTACACAAGACAATAGGTGAGCATGCAATCTATCCAATATGCGGTCATTGGTGATATCGACACCATGAAGGACGATTACGTAGCCTTGCGACGCGCCCTCCAGTCCAGGTAGCGAGCCTAACTGGAGGTCTCGCAATGCCTCGCGCCGAAGCACGATTTCTATAATTTTCTCCTAGGCCAATTTGGTCCCAGGGCCCCGGGTACCGTCTCGAGGAAAGCTCACCTTGTGCACAAGTCGTCCTTGACCATGCGAATGTATGAACAGTTTAATATGTACGAAGTAAATTGCATATCGTAACCTTTATCAAGTCACATAATCATTTCTACTCGTGCAAGGGTCCTTTTTTTTGAAACCGTACGTTCTGATTTAGCATCCCGTAGGCACCAAATTCTCCGAGGTATGATGTACCGCAACCAAGGTTTTCATTGTTGTGTTTTGCATGGCATGAAATATATTCTATCTCTTTCTTAGAACTTTATCTTTTCTCTACTTAGTGTGAACCTATCGATTAAGAGTTAACTTCTCTCGGTTGATATATTATCCCGAGCTCTTGATCTTCGTGGCAGGTATACATCCCGTTAGCATCATCGATTTGAACGTTGAACTTTAAGAAATTAGTTGGCGGAAAGGAGTAGAAAAGAAGGGGCCGAAGAACCACCCACCTAAGGAGATTACGCCGAGAGTATGAGAACGCTTTGCGACGGTCAAGCATCAGTTACACGAACTCCTGCAATGGCACGAGCTCGAATTAGAACCCTTCCTTCAATCCTTCCTTCGAAATTCCTAAAGACGCATTCAGAAATCGACGCGAAAGCACACTATTAAATCCACGCAACAATTCGTTCAGAAAGCTAAGAAAACCAGTAAAACCAACGGCAGACTGGTTGCGTCACTCCGTTTAGAGTTCCTTCGCTAAGACGCCGCCTACCGCATCTGGGACTTATTCCAACAGTAGTCGATCCATTAGTTGGAACGGTACACATATCACGCGTCCAAATCAATTTTATTGTTGCCATGATTTTTGTATACCAAACTCGTCGCCGAGTCAGACTAGCCATCTTTGTTTTCGACCATGTCTGACTTGGCACAAGCCTATTACATAGTGCTTCGCCCCAACGGGAGCGGGGCACTACATAATATACCACTAAGAAAAAGTTTTATCTCGAAACTTAAGAACAAGGGTCTGACCTTCGTCGACGAAAAGTAAAGGGTACTTCTCCTTCATCTCCGCCTCTAGTTCCCACATCGATTCCTCAACGGAATGGTTGCGCCAGAGTACGCGAACCAAGGACATCGATCGGCTTTGCAGGATCTTTTTTTTACGGTCCAAAATTTGTACGGGCTCCTCCGAATATGATAGATCGGCACGTAGCTCCAACTGATCGAAACAAACCACATGACTTGGGTCATGCACATACTTCCGAAGTTGGGAGACATGGAAGACGTCGTGCACTTCGGCCAGGGCAGGAGGTAGCGCGATCCGGTAAGCAATGGTCGCCACTCTTTCGAGGATCTCGAAGGGCCCTACGAATCTCGGACTTAGCTTGCTTTTTACCCCGAATCGCATGACGCCCCACATCGGTGTCACCTTCAGAAACACATGGTCCCCAACCAAGAACTCTAACGGTCGTCGACGAGTATCTGCATAACTCTTTTGTCGACTCTGAGCAATATGGAGCCTATCTCGAATCATGTGGACCTTCTCAACGGCTTGTTCGACTAGTTCTGGCCCGAGCACCTGTCGCTCCCTGACTTCGTCCCAGCAAATCGGAGATCGGCACTTCCTTCCGTAAAGCACCTCGTAGGGAGCCATTTGAATGCTCGATTGATAACTGTTGTTGTATACGAACTTCGCGAGCGGCAAGTGCGTGTCCCAACTAGTCTTCAAATCTATCGTACACAGACGTAGCATATCCTCCAGGATCTGATTCACTCTTTCTGTCTGGCCATCAGTTTACGGGTGGTACACGGAGCTAAGGTTCAACTTAGTGCCCAGCGCCGCCTTTAGACTCGTCCAGAAACGTGATAAGAATCGCCCGTCTCTGTCCGAAATGATTGTGGCAGGTACCCCGTGCAGTCTGACGATCTCGTCGAGATAAATCTGAGCTAATCGATCAATGCTCCATGATGCTTTAATAGCGATGAAATGAGCAGATTTGGTCAAACGATCGACAATGACCCAAATCGCATCATTCCCCCGCGACGTCTTCGAAAGGCCCATAATGAAATCCATAGAGATGTCGTTCCACTTCCATACTGGAATGTCGAGGTTCTGTAGCTCCCCGCCTGGTCTCTGATGCTCGACCTTCACCCGTTGACAGGCTATGCACTATGACACAAACATTGCCACATCTTTCTTCATGCCGTGCCACCAAAAGGTCGTACGCAGGTCCTTATACGTTTTGGTACTCCCGGAGTGCAACGAGTACTTCGTATAATGGGCCTCCGTCAGAATCTCCTTTCTAAGTTCAGCATGGTCCGGCACGCATATCCTCCCCTTCATCCGCGTCATTCTGCCCTCGTCCACCACAAAGTCGGTCGTCTTTTCCGTCGAAATCAGCTCGTGCATCTTCTTCAGGAATGGGTCATCCTCCTGTGCGGTCCTTATCTTATTGTGCAGCTCAACTCAAGGTGCAATTGGGCCAACCGTGCTCCACGGTAACGAATTTGGAGTTCGATACCTATCTCTGCCAAGTCTCGATGTATGTTATGGTTGATAGACAAGCACCTAGCGAACATTCTACTCAGAGCGTCTGCTACGACGTTTCCCTTATCTGGCGTGTACTCGATAGTCAGATCGTAGTCTTTAATAAGTTCGAGCCAACGCCGCTGCCGTAAGTTCAGGTCCCGTTGAGTGAAGATGTACTTGAGGCTCTTATGGTCCGTATAGATGCTGCAAGCTACACCATAAAGATAGTGCCGCCATAGCTTCAATGCGAACACAATGGCCGCTAACTCCAGATCATGTGTAGGATAATTCTTCTCGTGTTGCTTCAATTTTCTCGAAGCAAACAAAATCACCTTATACCTTTGTATAAGCACGCATCCCAATCCCGTCCGCGATGCATCGCTAAATATTTGAAACCCTTCCGGCCCGTCCGAAAGTACAAGGATCGGCACTGAGATGGGCCATTTCTTCAACTCTTGGAAGCTCGATTCACAGGCGTCGTTCCACTCGAATGCGACTCCCTTCTGGGTGAGGCGAGTTAGAGGCGACGCAATTTTGGCAAAATCTTTCACGAACCTACGGTAGTAGCCTGCCAAGCCGAGGAAACTCCGGATGTCGCCTGCTGAGGTAGGCCTCTTCCATTCGACTATTGCTTCAATCTACTTTGGGTCCACCGTGACGCCTTCAGCTGAGACAACGTACCCAAGGAACGTCACACTGCTCATCCAGAACTCGTACTTGCTTAGCTTGGCATAAAGTTGGTTTTCACGCAGAGTCTGTAGCACCGTCTTCAAGTGTTCCACGTGCTCGTCCTTGCTCTTCAAATATATGAGAATGTCATCGATGAATACGACAACAAATTTGTCTATGAACGGTCGGAACACCCGGTTCATTAGATCCATGAACGCGACAGGAGCGTTGGTCAAGCCGAAGGGCATGACTAGAAATTCGTAGTGACCATATCGAGTTCGGAAGGCGAACTTCGGCACGTCCTCGGACTTGATCTTCAATTGATGGAAGCCTGAGCGAAGATCAATCTTGGAAAATACCGTCGCCCCTTGTAATTGGTCAAACAAATCGTCTATCCTCGGCAACGGGTACTTGTTCCGTACCGTGGCTTTGTTAAGTTCTCGATAGTCGATACACAGCCGCATCGACCCATCCTTCTTCCTTACAAACAACACTGGAGCACCCCATGGGGAGACGCTAGGACGAATATATCCACGATCTAGCAACTCATGTAGTTGTGCTTTCAGTTCCTTCAGCTCTGTCGGCGCCATTCGATAAGGTGCTTTGGATATCGGTCGGGTGTCCGGGAATGTGTCGATGCTGAATTCTATCTCTCGGTCCGGCGGCATCCCTGGCAACTCGTCTGGAAACACATCAGGAAATTCTGCCATGACTTCAGTCTGGGCCGTGCTTGCAATCTCCGTTCTCGTGTCTCGAACTGATGCTAGGTACCCGCTGCACCCAGAATGCAACATACGCCTTGCCGAAATCGTCGATATCATCATTGCTGCCATTGATACTGCTCCGCATGAATAGGAGAACTCGGTTTCGCCCGAAAGGCGGAACACAACTCTCTTCTCCGCACACTCGATCGTTGCGTGGCATGCACCCAACCAATTTATACCGAGGATTATATCGTACTCCTTGACGTTGAGGACGATAACTTCCAAAGATAGATTCCTCCCTCCGATGCAGACGTAACCATCCCTACAAATTTGAGTGGCAGGCATATCTACTCCCGATGGAGTGCTAACGCTAAGATTCATATCTAAAAGTTGCATAGGTAGTTCATTCTCTTTTACAAAGTCGGCAGATATGAAACTATGCGCAGCACCCGAATCGAACAATACTCTAGCAGGCATATTTTTATAGAGTAGTATACCTGTCACGACAGTGTCGGACGCAAAAGCTTCATCCCAAGTCAGTGCGTAGACTCGGTCTTGCGCCCCTTGGCGATTTTGGGGGTTTACGGGCACCACGTTTGCGCCATGGGCGGGAGGTGCCCTGTTCTGGTTCTTGTTTGCCATTAAATTCTTTTGATTACAAATTTCAATACAAACATAACAGTGTTACAATATAGGACTTAGATATAGTCCTAGGAGTATACTTTTGTTTATCTGGGTCCCTTGTGCCGATGGAGCGAGTGGTAATGCGTTAACTCCGTTGCCGATCTGACGACGGTTATCGGTTCTCTGAAGGTTTGGATTGCTCTGGGTGCTGGAGCTTGCTGAGAGGAGGAAGACGTTGAGTGTCTGTATCTGCCTCTCTAGTGGTGCGAAGTCTCTGTCTGTCGATGTATGTTTGCCTCTGTGTGTGTTTGCCGGTGAGAAGGAAATGATCAATCTATTTATAGCTTTGCAGGCTGGCTGCTCATGCGCGCATATGTAGGATGCGCCTGGATGTAGGGACGCCACGTGGTGATTGCTGATGGAGGTGCATGGACGATGCGCCCTGATTGAGGGGTTGAATTCTTCATACTACAGTTGTGGGCTGGCACATAGCAGGGGGAGAATCTTTCTGTTGCTGAGATCTTGGATGAATCGAGTCAAAGGACACGTGTCATCGGCCCATGGTTCGGAGATCTCGGATTTGGTGGTGAATGATCTGGTAGGATGCATCTGGGATTGGGCGCATGAGGAGACTTTGGCTCGTAACCTTTGGGAGTCACGAACCATTTGTGGCGCATGGCTTTTGAGGCGCATGTCAAGCTTCAGTAGTGACTTTACTTCTGTCTTTTGGGATCAGAGAGAAGTCTGAGGAGCATGACTTTTGAGATGCATGCAAATTTAGGCGCATGGTTGCGGAGGCGCATGCGAGATGATTGGGCGGCCACATGGCAGTAACTGTCGGAGGAAAGTAATGATGATGCTGAAGTTGGCGACGCTTCATTTTCTGAAAAAGCTGTCAACTGTTCAGTCTTCGGGAAGCGTGCTGCCAACTCTGTTAGACTTCAGCATTTAATATTTTTGATATTTGATGGACAGCTGAGTGGGCGCATCGATCGGCGTTCCACTAGGTGTATGGGGACGCATGGGGGCGCATCCCTGTGAGGCGCTTGGTGCTGAAGGGCGCGTCTGTGTGATGCACTTGATAGGCATATCCCTGTGATGCGCTTTGATGTTTGAAGGGCACGTCTATGTGATGTGCAGTCTGGCCGGTGCATCCGCTTCGTGACACGTCTTTAATGGTGCGACTGTTACGTTCTTCGAGTGCTTTAAATAGC
Source organism: Iris pallida (assembly GCA_029216955.1). NCBI lineage: Eukaryota > Viridiplantae > Streptophyta > Magnoliopsida > Asparagales > Iridaceae > Iris > Iris pallida. The sequence goes on from JANAVB010021998.1 coordinate 2,918,793, forward strand.
CATTTTGACTTGGCTGAATTCGAAGCGTCCGGTTCATCCATTAAATGCAAATTCATTGCACGGAATTCGGAAAGCCATCCACTTGGCACATGGGTTTAATTTGCCCGGCCTATAAATAGTGGCATGGAGAGAGTTTGCTTCTCGTTCTCTCACGTTCTTCCGATATGAACTTGTTTACTCGGATGTATTCTGTTGATGAGATGCTCCCGAGGGTGAAGATGCGACGCAATGCCTTCATTGATACACTCGAAGGTGACTGTTACATCCAAAAGTCGGAGTCGAGGGCTTCCGAGGCAGGCAGAAGGTGTCTGTTGCATCCAAAGATCGGGATGCACGAGCCTCGTCTCCGTTATGTGGGAAGAGTCGCAGATCGGAATGGCGGTGCTGCGGCTTTGGGGGCTCTTTCTTCCTTCAAAGTGGGTGTTGCCCACTCTGGTTGTGTTGAAAGCTGTTCCTTTAGCCGCGGTTTCAATTGCGGTCTTCCTTCGCCTTTGGAGGCTCTTTCGAAGCCTCCCCTGGCCACAGGTTGGCTTGCGGTGCTCCTCTCTTCCTCGGTTTGGAGCGCTCTTCCTCCAGCTAGAGGGTTGATTGCCACCCTCGTTCTGCTCAATAAATACTTCATTAGTCGAAGCATTTAGACGGTGGTGAGCCTGGCTGGAAGAGTGGCACATAACTGGACTACTGAAGGGATGCACATAACTGAGCTGCCGAAGGGATGCACATAACTGAGGATGCACATAACTGAGCTGCTGAAAGGATACGCCCCGGTAAGGGCACATGGTGGGATGCACCTGACTGAAAGTGCATGGTGATCGTTGCGCTTGTTCAAGAGCGCATGATGATTGCCGCGCCTGGCTGTAGACTTAGGGTCTTTTTTTTGTAGAAGTTCTCCTTTGTACAACCTTTTCTAGACATGTAATAGACTTTTATATGTAATAAAAAATCCTCTTTCAATGTCTATATTTGTTGTTTTTGCTGTGTGAAGTACTTTGTCCGAGCTCTCTGGCGCATATAGTGTTTGGCGCATAGGATTTCTGGTCCTGAAATTCCATGCTTCTACAAGACCCCCTTCAAAGTTTTCAAAACTTTTGGACAATTTTTGGAATACTTTGAATAAGAAGCATGGCGGTCGAGGCGCATGACTGTTGGGGCGCATGTCTGTTCGGGTGCATCCGTGCATCAGTGATGGGGCGCATACTCCTCTCAGTTAATGTAAATGATAACGCCTCGATAACCAAAAAGATTAATGATGATCTTTTTGGATTTATTTGCGGTTATCTCCTCACAGAACCCAAGGCGACGGCTGAGGTCACATTTCATCGATTCACGCGTGCGACCGTACCTATAAATAGGCGTGAGATGAAGAGAGAGAGAGTGTTCTTCCTCTCCTTGCTTTTGCTTTTAGAGTTCTTCTTCACAAAAATCCTAACTTTCTTCTCTCAAGCGATGGCTCCCAAGACTCCTCGCAGTAGTGGCAAGGGACGTGACAAAGGGAAAGAGCCTGTAGAAGCTGTCGTGGCTGATGTTCCTCGTCCGTCTGTCGACGTTCGGCCGACGGTAGTTGGTGAGTTTCATCATCATTTCCTATATCTTCACATACGCCAACGCGTATGGACCTTGAGTCCTGATGATGTGCTGAGGGTTTTTTTTTGCCGACGCGCATGGGTTTAAACCCTGAAGATGCGTCGAGGCTCTACTGCTGATGCGCATGGGTTTAGACCCTGATGATGCGCCGAAGCTCCTTTTTCAGATGCACTTCGTGCTTTTGATGAGAGCGAGGCTTGGATTCTATTGTTGTTTCTAACATCCTTGAATTTTTGCCAGTATCGATGACTGTATCACTTTTGAACAAAGTGCTTCTGGACGCTGCCCTCTGCCAGATAGGCGTAGACTACGATGAGGAGGTGATAAACCCTGCTCAAGCTGCTATTATGCTAGATCAGCATCCCGAAAGGATGACTCAAATCTGGGAACAACATCATGGAATCCTCAAACGGATGATGGAACGTGGCGTTTTGAAATCTGTCACTTCTGATAAAGTGACCTTCTTGAAGCCTGAGTTCCTGTTTGGGGACCGTCTTACTTCCATTGAAGCAAAGGTGTTGAAGGTCAAAGAAGACTGGTTCTTTACAGCAAGGGGAGTGCACATGACTGTTAAGCAACTCGAACGTCAATGGACTTTGACGGCTTTCTGTCATCTTGCTTCCAAGAGGATGATGCCTTGGGATCTAACCCCATCTCAGGAGGGAGCGGTGGCAGGCATCATCAAGTTCGACTCTACCTCAGATCAAAGGGATACTTTGACCGCCGTGCGGGCTGGGCCTTCTTTCACCTGGCGGACTCTACGCCCTGGGAGCATTTATAGTGACGTTCCCGTCAATACATTTGCCTTTGGTGCCTCGACTTTTGCAAATCGCATGCTGTTGATGGAGCGATCATACCCGAAGAAGGAATTTCGGGTAGAGGATTGGTGTCATTACGTTTCCAAATGGGACAAACAGACACTCTGGATCCTGTCGCAGTTCCAGACTGAGCTCCGAGAGATTTGGCTGATTGCCGCAGTCCGTGCTACTCAGGCCGATGTTGACATTAATAGGCATATGTTTCTCGCGCTCCTGGAGATGTTTGATACCCATACCGGGACCTTCTTCACTCCGGTCGGGGAGCTAGGACTTGTACTACATGAGATATATGAGGTATCAAAGCTCCCTTGGGGATCGGAGCCTTATGAGGAGTACTTCCCGACCAACGAGGAGTTCCAAGTCCTGGGGGACAAAGCTGAGGAGATGATGGCTGTCTTCAAGGAAGTGGCGAGTCATCATTACTATATGCAAAAGAGGGATAAGAGCGGGTCGTAGCCTCATGTGACCGCTTGGAGAGATTACATCTTTAAGTAAGACAAGGAGGATCCCTCGCAGTTCTCTACTCCGTCAGCGCTCTCCCGTAGCGAGGTGCTCTCCGAAATGAGCAGGTTAAGTGAGAAGAATCCCCGGGAGAACGAGGACCAGCAGTCGGATGAACGCTCCTACAACTATTTCTGGCACCTTACTCATCGGATGTCGTCGAAAGCAGTATTAGCCGCGTATCTCATGGTTTGGCTTCGGGATTATGTCTTCTCGGGCGGGTCCGGCTCTGTAGAAAGGGTGACCCGAAATATGATCCTGCCAGCTGTGAAGTTGGTCTTTGGCCGGCGCTTGGCTCTGCTTCCTGCAATGGTGTGTAACCTGCTGCGAGGTTTACGAGAATTTGCGGGAAATATGGTTCATAACCGAGGTAGAAATGACAACTTTCCGCGTGCCGAACTGCCGTTTCATTATTTGATGGGGTGGTTAATTTTATACCATCCCAATGTGATGAGTCCGGGTTCGGAAGAAGATCACAGAGCCGGCGATGCGTTCCTCCGTCGTTTCCACCAGAGGAGCTGGTTGCATTCTGGCGTTCCTGTTTGCAGGAAAGTCTTATCCCGCCTTCAGGGGTGGGAGATCACCAAAGTAGGTCCTGTCTTTTTGGGTTTTGAGGCCAATGAAGACTTAATGGACTCGGGTGAAGCTGCCACCACTCTGACTTCGTGGGGATTTCGCTGGTTGCAAAGTATCCGGCCGTCTCATCTGGTGTACTGGAACAGAAATCAGTGCTATCTGGAACCATATTTATCGAGGCATTTTGCACGGTAATTCGGTTATGTTCAGTTGATGTTGGATAATCCCAGTATCACCCTGGAGTATACTGGAAGTTTGCAGGATGGTGTACGAGCTTGGCATTACTACAATACCGGATGTACCGGAGCTCGCTTTACGCTGCCCGTCCAGAATCCGCGGCCACCGATTCTTTTTTCGGCCGCCAAATTTTACTGTGTCATGGCTGCCATGTCTTCCGGATATGATAGGGAAACCGGTCTTGTTGCAGGCACCCCGTTAGCGGTGACCGGGAACGTATCGGCTAGGGCTCGATCGTACCGTCCGCCAGAGGTGGGTCATCGAGGTGCCCCTGCCGTATCCCCAGGGGGTCAGGCAGAACCCTCGGTTGATCAACCGAAAAGACGTGCGGATACAGAGGCTGGCTCTTCTGCATCGAAGAGGCAGAAGAAGGCCTCGTCACTGACTGTGTTGTCAGACTCGACACCTACGGAGGTAAGGGTGTCCCGTATAGTCCAATTTAGGTTCACGATTTCGTGTGGCTTATGATTTCTTTTTGTAGGAGCCGCTCAAAAGGACACCCCATACTCCAAAATATGGTGGCAGCAGGCCAAAGGATGTGGCGGGCTCATCTGAAGAGCGCATTTCGCTGATTATGTTGTCTTCCATGGAAGAGAATTCGGATGATGCCGTTGTCGTGGAGATTTTGGCATCTCCAGATTATGTTAGAAGGGAAGCTGAGGATGCAGCAGCTTCCGAGGTGATGAAGGCCGCCGTGGGGACCTTGGATGTTGAGGGTCCCGCGGACACGGTGCTTCCTGGTGATGAAGTGGAGTAGAATTCGTCGTCTTTAGATGACGTTCCTCCAGATTTACAAGATCCTGTTGCGGGGGCAACAGATGTGATTGGAACAATAGAGAGGGTTGATTCCCCTCCTTATCATGATGAGGGAAGGTCGGCTGTAGCGTTGCCGAGCCCTACCCCAGACTCAGCATCTGAAGCTGAAGTGGCTACCGATCAGGAGGTAGCGACAGATCCTGTCCCTGTAGAGGGATTTGATGAGAAAAGTAAGACTCGGCTGCCGGTCCTGACTTCAGGGACGAGGCAGGAGATAAGTGTTGATCTCCCCGTTCTGCCAGGGGAGGTACTGGCTGCTGATAGTACGTTGGGGGCTGATGAGGTGGCCACTGACGTCGGTGGTTCTTCCGAGTTTGAGAGGGCTAAGGGTTTGATGGAACCCTTTGTTGCTCCTTCCACTTGGGGTACTATCTCGATGCCTGTCTCGGCTTCTTCTGTTCCTTTGGCTCCTCGGGCTAGTAGTCAAGCCCATGTTGATGAAGAGCCTGTCGATACCGAGGGTCCAGCCTCGCAGATTGAGGCAGGCGGGCCTTCTTGCGGTCCGCCTGCTAAAGCAGCTCCTCCGACTCCTGCTATGACGTCGCAGGTGCTGGCGGATGCAGATGAATATGTGAAATTCATCATCGAGGCAGTGTATAAAATGCTGCAGAGTGGTGTATCGGCCGTGATGGACGCCAATGGGAGTTTTGCGACGGCAAGAACTCTGGCAATGCCTCATATCAACCTGCTCCGTCTTCATCAGGGCCATGATCATATGGCCGACATTCTAGAAGCCTCAGTGGTTGAGTTGGACCAGCGGCTTTCAGAATTGCAACGCATCCAGCGAAACGACCGCTCCGTCCTGATAGATCCGGAGAAGGAGAAGCTGATCGCCGAGACTGAGTCTTCTTACCAGGCCATCGTGAGTGTCTGGAAATACGAAGTGGCTGAGACTGAAGCTGCAGTGGAGCGGTTGTCTCAGTCTACGCAGGAGACGATGGAGGCATGAGCTGTGTTGGACACTAGTATCGCGGAGATTGATGCCCAGATCTGCCGCCTTGAGGACCAACGGGCCCGACTTCTATTAGACGCTGAACGTGTCCAGGCTGAACATGTAGCATTCAAGAAGGAGGAGGCAGCTTTCACCCACCGGGCTCTTACTTTGGCTCAGCAGCGACAGCAGTTGGATGAGAAGCATGAGAATGACACTTCTCCTGAGGCCATTGAAGCGATGCGTCAAGAAGCTGAACGTCGAGTCTTGGCGACTGTGGAGACTCGGGCGGCAGACTTAAGGCGTCGGATTGAAGAGCTTTCAGCCAATCCTGGGGATGTTTAGGGATTGTAGTCTCTTCTTTTTATGTATTTGCAACTCTTACTGGGATGGTGTAATCCTTTACTCTCCTTTTTTAGAAATAAAGAAATACATAATTTTCTGTGATGTGTTCATTTTTGTTGTCATGAACTTGATGATTTGTGTGGGCCAATTATCTTTTGCGTACCTTGGTTTTTAGGTACAGATAATAAGTTTGAGAGAACCAACATGTTTGCTCAGAGGTAATGTGGACATGGCAAATATGGGATTCAAAATGACAGAATCTTCCTACTCAGAGGTGTTATGGACGTGGTAGGAGTGACTCTGGAGGATACGCGGAACTACTCAGAGGTAATGTGGACGTGGAAGTTCTGCGATTAATGTACGGCAATGCAGGGGTTGTCTATACGGGATGTTTACTCAGAGGTAATATGGACGTGGTAAACATGATAGGTAGCATAGTCTTATGGAATGTAAGATTCTGCATTGTAGGGTGTAGGGGGACAACTCAGAGGTGATGTGGACGTGGTTGTCCTTCTACTGGAGGATGCCACGAAACAGCTGGGTTCCGAAAGCGTATGATTTTGTGGAAGGGAATTGTATGTGAGCCCTGATCATTGGGTCCACAGATCCCCTTGCAGAAGTATATGTCTGAAGATGTCAAGAGTAGTACTTATTTACGAACTTGCCGTTGATGGGCATCATGAACAAGTCCCCATTGGGTTTGGCGAGGCGGTAAGTACCGTTTGAGTATACCGTCTCTATGATGAAAGGACCTTCCCACTTGGGCTCGAACTTTCCTGGTGTTTTGTGAGTCAACACCATCAGCCTCCTGACTGCCAGAACTAGGTCGCCTACTTGAAAAGTCCTCTGCTTGACCTTTTTGTTGAAAGCCTATGATATACGGGCTTGGTAGAGTTTGATACGTTGTTGAGCTAGGAGACACTTTTCGTCAAGTGCCTCCAGTTCCCGCAGACGACGATGTTGATTGTCCTCTTCTGTGAGTTGGTTTGTGATTGCTACGCGGAGTGAGGGTATCTGGATCTCGAGAGGCAGTACCGTTTCGCTCCCGTAGACCAAGAAGAATGGTGTGTTGCCTGTCGGGGTCCGCACCGTTGTGCGGTAAGTCCAAAGGCATTCGCCGAGCTTTTCATCCCAGTCGCGTTTGTTGGACGACCTTTTTGAGTAGCCTGACAATAGTCTTGTTGAACGTCTCGGCCAATCCATTTGCTGCCGGATTGTAGGCGGTTGAGGCCACGTTTTGAATACGATTCTTGTCGCAGAATCTGCTGAAAAGCATGACTTATGAACTGAGGACCATTATCGTGGATGATCCTCCGGGGTACTCCGAAACGGTAAATGACGTGGTGTTTGATGAAGCTGATCACCCTGGAGCTTTTCACTTCTGCCAGTGGAACTGCTTCTGCCCATTTGGAGAAGTAGTCGGTGATTGCTAGGATGAAGCGGTGTCCTCTCGATGAAGGAGGGGTAATTGGTCCCACAATGTCTATGCCCCAAGCTTCGAAGGGTCAGGAGGCGACTGTAGGATGTAGTAGTTCTGACGGTGTATGGATGAAGTTCGTGTGAAGCTGGCACGCATGGCACTTCTTAGCATAATCGACAGCGTCAGCGGCCATGGTTGGCCAGTAGTAGCCCATGCGTCGCAGTCGGTCCTGCAACTTAGGCCCAGGTTGATAGGCTCCACAGGTTCCATCGTGAGCTTCTCGAAGGGCTTCGGCTGCTTCTTTGTTGGACAAACATCGGAGGAGAAGTCCATCGTAGGAGCGTCGGTATAGCATTTTAGTGGCTGTATCGTAGTAGAATCGAAGAGAGCGTCTCCTGAATGAGACGGCTTCTTTCGGGTCCTCTAGGAGAATTCTGTAGACAGCGAAGTCGATGAACGGGAATCTCCAGTCTCGGACATTAACACCAGCGCTTGTTGACATAGCATGGGCTACTCGTGAGCACAGGTTGTTTTTAGGACAGACCAAGTCTCGACCAACTACCGTGACGTAGTGTTGAGTCCCGAGGGGGGCTGCCAAGGAGGCTGCGAGGCCAACCAGAGCATCAGCCTCCAGATTTTGTAGACGAGGTACGTGTTCGATGAAGAACCCGGTGAAGGTTGAAATGATGTTCAATGCAACTTCATGATAAGGGATCAGATCTTCATGGCGAACCTCGTATTGCCCTCTGATCTGGTTTATGACGAGTTTTGAGTCACTGTAGGCTTCCAGATGATCCACCCCCAGCTGTTGCGCCAGCTGGAGTCCTATAATGAGTGCGTTGTACTCGACAACATTGTTGGAGCACGGCTTCGAAAGGGAGTAAGCACGCTGGATGACCAGCTGATCGGGGGAGACTAATACCACCCCCACTCCTGCAATGATTTGGCTTTTGGGGCCTGTTCTTGAAGCGCCATCGAAAAACATCCGCCAGACAGAGCCTTCTTCGATGACGTTTCATTCTTGGACTTTATCCGGAATGTCTTCATAGAGTCTTGAGGACTCTGGAATGGGGTGTGCAACTAAAAAGTCAGCCAGAGCTTGACCCTTAACAGCTTTTTGTGGGACGAAAACTATGTTATATGGTGTTAGCAAGATCGCCCATGTGGCAAGCCGGGAGTTTAATGATCCTGGCTTCGTCATGAGGACTCTGAGCGGATTGACTCGAGAAATGACATGAATTGTCTGCCCCAAGACATAATGATGAGTCTTTTGGATGGCAAATACGAAAGCCAAGCACTCCTTTTCAACGGAGTTGTACCGGTGTTCGGCCCCGATCAGAGTCTACTAAGGTAGTAAATTGCTTGTTCATAGCCTGTATCACTGTTCTGAGCTAGCAGAGCGCCGAAGGAATGATCTATGGCACGGACGTAGAGGAGAAATGGTTTGCCGGCGACTGGTGCCACCAGGACTGGCGGGCTCATCAGATAAGCCTTGATGTCGTCGAAAGCCTTTTGGCATTCCTCTTTCTAGACGTAAGAGACTCCCTTCTTAATGAGCTGAGTGAAGGGTTGACATTTTCCGGAAAGGTTTGCTATGAACCTCCGGATATATGCCAGACGCCCCTGCAGGCCTCGAAGTTCTCGAAGGTTCTTCGGAGGGTCCATGTCGAGGATGGCTTTGGTCTTCTCGGGATTGACATGAATGCCTTTCGCCGTGATAATGAAACCTAAGAACTTTCCGCTAGAAACCCCTAGGAAGGATTTAGCGGGGTTCATCTAGAGTTGATGTGCCCGCATGAGATCGAAGACTGTCTTGAGGTCTTGCAGGTGATCTCCTTTGAGACGGCTCTTGACTGCGATGTCGTCAACATAGCATTCGACGGTCTTGCGAAGATGCTGCCAGAAAATGGTGCTCCTAGCTCGTTGGTATGTTGCACCAGCGTTCTTCAAGTCGAAGGGCATCACTGTGTAGCAGAAAATGCCCTTTGGAGTCCTGTGTTGAGAGTAGCGTCTTCGGGATGATGCTGAGGGAAGACCCCGGATCGATCTGAATCTGCTTTACCTTGAATGAACCGATATACCCTGTATAATACAGCAGCCTGTTGTGTCGATTGTGCTTGAGAAGCATGTCCTGTTGGGTGAAGGTTATATTGGGGATAACCTCATCCGCACAGTGGCAGTGCGTACATGCAGTCGGGAGATCTTCAGGCTGCTTGAGCTGACTGAGAAAGGATTCGGCATCTTTCAGAGCTTCGCAGAGAGCTTCTCGGGTGTCTTTGGAAAGACGAAGGAGCTCAAACAGAGATAGGCGGACAGGAGTACTGGCCAGTTGTGCTAGTATATCGAAGTTGTGGGACTTGGCTAGCCCCGAAGCATTCTCCTTTCGCAGAGGCCTATCGAAGCGGGCTTCTATCTGCTTCTGCTTATTGGCTGCTGAGGGCTTAGACGGGCCCTCCTCCTAGACAGCAAGGACGGTACAAGGAGGCACCACCTCGACAGCAGCTTCGTCGGATTGGGCGTTCTGTTGTGAACGCGTCTGTACAGGAAGTGCCTCTTCCGCTGAAGAAGAGATCATGCGGCAAGACTTGATCTTCCTGTCTTTGGATTTGGAGGTAGGGCATACCTCCGGTTGAGTCACCTCGGAGACAAGATCAGGGTGAACCTATAAGATCTCTCCCCGAGATGTGGTGAGTGGGATGAGTCCACTCACGTTGTCACGAGTAGGTGGTAAGTTAACCACCTCCATTGTCGCCTTAGGGATGGGGACGACGCCATCTTGTGTTGTAGTTGGCGACAGGATGCCGAACTGGAGTGATACCACATTGGCTGACACCGTCTTCTTCTCGTAGTCGACGGAGATTACATACGTATTGATCATGCGCTGGATGTAATTCTTAAGGACATAGCAGTCCTTGGTTGGGTGTCCGACAAATCGATGGTAGTGACAGTACCTCGGGTTGTCCACTTTCCCAACCTCGTCGGGACTCTTTGGGTCCGGCAGCTTGATCTTGTCGCCCTGTTTCAGTATCTCAAAGAGTTGCAGGGTGTCTTCGTCGTTGAACGAATAAAGCTCCTTTGGCCTTGGTGCAAGTGGAGGCTTCTGAGTAGGTGCTGACGCACCTTTTGAGGCATTGACAGTCAACGCCTGTTTCCCCTTCGTCTCTCGTCCGGGGTTGTTGGTTGTAGGCCGTTTCCCCTTGTCCTCAAAGGCAGGAAAACTGACTCCCAGGAGACGAGCATTGGCCGCCTTTTTTTCTGCGGCTTCTGCTTCAATGATCAAGGAGCTCCAGTCGGGAGGAGGAATAGAGTTGAGCCAGAGTTTGACTGCAGGCAGCATATTCATGCTGCAGGAGGAGAGGAGTACATGTTCTGACATACCCGGGGGCAGTCTGAAGCAGGCCTGTCGGAAGCATTCGATGAACACTCAAACTGTTTCCTTCTTCTTCTGGCGTATCTCTATAAGGGACGCCATTGTCATGTCCTTTCTGGCGTCGTAGAAACGGTCGAGAAAAAGGTGCGTCAGGTCGTCAAGGAAGATATGGAATTGTCGGGGAGGCTGCAGTACCAGTCGTACGCCACTCCCTTCAGTGCCCCGACAAATATGCTGGTGAGTAGCGCGTCCTCCTTCGGAAGATGTCCCGTCTGAGACTGGAAGTACGTCAGATAGCGACAAGGAGAGTCCTTTCCGTCGTATGGCGTCAGTATTTGTGGTTTATACTTAGGAGGATAAACCACTTTGTTCCACTCGAGAGGATAAGGTTAGGGAATCCCAATCTTTTGGCGCTCCTCTTGTCTCGTCTTGGACTCAAAGCGCTCACGCAAGTCCCTGATCATCTCGACCACGTCTTCCGTGGAGCTGGGAGTCGGGGAAGGTGGTACCACCTGAAGTTGAGCATTTGAGGGCTCCGATGTCCGAGGTGCTTCTCGGCGATCCGTATCCAAGGATACCCGTTGAAGGGGTACACTTGATTCTCCATTGGCCCCTGGGTCAGAACCGGTAGAAGGTGTCCTGGCCAAAGCTGACCGTATCTCAAACACTGCTTGAGTCAGTATTTGCATGGAGGCAGAGAGGGTTTTGAGTCCTTCCTCTAATGTGTCCATGCGCTGGACGAGGTCTGGTGGCGGTGCATCAGACTCGGAATCACCCCCAGCCATGTATACTGTCATGACATGGCTGGAAGTGGATGGATCGGTTGAGGCTTCACTCTCGACTTCACTCTCTTGTAGGGGAGTTGCCTCTCCTGGAGCTTCGTCCTGGCCACCCCCGGCTATGTTCTGGAGAACATTCTCGACGGAAGCATCTGCAAGGGCCTGATTACCCTCAGTTCCGTCTTGAAGAACTTCTTCGTCTTCGAGACTCAGATCCGTGGGGGCTAGACTACCCCCGGCTATATTTTGGAGGACACCCTCGTCTTGAAGGACTTCTTCGAGATGTAGATCTACAGGGGCTGGATGACCCCCAGCCATGTCTGGGAGGCTGACTACGAGAAGATCCGCCCCAGCTGTACTTTAGAAGATAGCTTTGTCTTTGGAAGGAGGCTCGACAAGGGTCTGGCTACCCCCAGTTTTCTCCAAGATCTTCTTTCTCCCCCGAGTGCCTTCGAATACTCCGGAGGACGAGATACTTGCCTTGGTTTTCCTCGGCTGGCTCTTGGACGAGGACGAGGAATTGTCAGTCGTCTTTCGGACTGACGAGGAGTTAGAGGTCACGTTGCATGAAGCAACCCTTGGCTCTTCTTTTGTTGACACCTTCTTTCCGAGGCGACGTCGGAGGGGTGTCGATGATTGCAGTCGCTGGAACACTGACTGCCTTGGTGGGACTGCCGCCTTGCAACAGCAGTTGATGGTGACCACAGCACAAGTATGCCCTGTGAGGGGCACATCGTACTTGTCAGTCGACTCTCCTGATCGACGCTTGTGAGTGATCATATTGCGCAGATCGTTAGAGGAGAGTGCCACCTTCGCACCCCCTTCAGGCGCATGGCAAGGCCAAGCGTCGGGGTGGTCAGGTGAATGCTGCGCCCCCTGATCTAACACCAAACAGGCATCCCAATCAGTAGTAGGGGAACAACATTTGAAGTGACTTGAACGGACCTCAGACGCACAACCAGAGGAGGCACGGGAGTTCAAGACCACTGGATTTGCCTTACTCGACTTAGTTGTGCACGCAATAGATGCGCCCAAGTGAGACAAGGACTTTGAAGGTCGGCTCGTTTGTGGCGCAGAAGCACCTGAGTTGACCTTATACAGCTTACCATCAGCAGAGCGCATGATTGTGAGTGCATGCTTCTGGCTTGCTGCTGGCATAGCACGTTTGGGGCGCATGGCCCGTGCTGCCTTGGACTTCTTCGTACCAGTCCGCTGGGACGCATAGTACTCAGAATCCAAATTCTCCTCGCCATTACAGTAAGTGAGTCTGTCAAAGACAGAGACTTTCTGTGGCACATCAGAGGTGATGCACGGGGCATTGGCTGCGCCCCTGCTCTGTCGACGCATCTTTCTCGCCTGTGAGGAAGATGGCTGGGGAATGTGGTCAGCCGTACGTTTTCCCGAGAGATGCGCTGCACCGGCGGGCGCATCTTGGTTGCTGAGGACGTCAGCAGGAAGGGCAGGCCGGATTGGCACATCCCCTTCGGTAGTGGTGCCAGAGGCATCGACCTTGCGCACCCAGACTCAGCGAGTCTTTTTCGACTTCGACAGCCGCTTCGAAGGACTCGTACTGCCTTCAGAGATGAACTCCTCATACGCCTGTTGATTGAGGCATAAGACCAGCGTCTTGTGGGAGGAGCCCACCTTCACGTCGTCAGATTGTGACACAGCTTTCTCGGTGGAGGAGAAAGAGGTCCCCAGCAGAGTCGCCAGCTTGTTTGCCATTAAAATCTTTTGATTGCAAATTTCAATACAAACAGAACAGTGTTACAATATAGGACTTAGATGTAGTCCTAGGAGTACACTTTTGTTTATCTGGGTCCCTTGTGCTGATGGAGCGAGTGGTAATGCGTTGACTCCGTTGACGATCTGACGACGGTTATCGGTTCTCTGAAGGTTTGGATTGCTCTAGGTGCTGGAGCTTGCTGAGAGGAGGAAGACGTTGAGTGTCTATATCTGCCTCTCTGGTGGTGCGAAGTCTCTGTCTGTCGATGTATGTTTGCCTCTGTGTGTGTTCACCGGTGAGAAGGAAATGATCCCTCTATTTATAGCTTTGCAGGATGGCTGCTCATGCGCGCATATTTAGGATGCGTCGGGATGTAGGGACGCCACATGGTGATTGCTGATGGAGGCGCATGGACGATGCGCCCTAATTGAGGGGTTGAATTCTTCATACTGCTGTTGTGGGCTGGCACGTAGCAGGAGGAAAATCTTTCTGTTGCTGAGATCTTAGGTGAATCGAGTCAAAGGACACGTGTCATCGTCCCATGGCTCGGAGATCTCGAATTTGGAGGGGAATGATCTGATAGGATGCGCCTGGGATTGGGCGCATGAGGAGACTTTGGCTCGTAACCTTTGGGAGTCGCGAACCATTTGTGGCACATGGCTTTTGAGGCGCGTGCAAAGCTTCAGTAGTGACTTTACTTCTGTCTTTTGGGATCATAGAGAAGTCTGAGGCACATGACTTTTGAGGTGTATGCAGATTTAGGCGCATGGCTGCGGAGGCGCATGCGAGATGATTGGGCGGCCACGTGGCAGTAACTGTCGGAGGAAAGTAATGATGATACTGACGTTGGCAACGCTTCATTTTCTGAAAAATGCGTCAACTGTTCAGTCTTCGGGAAGCGTGCTGCCAACTCTGTCAGACTTCAGCATTTAATATTTTTGATATTTGATGGACAGCTAAGTGGGCGCATCGATTGGCATTCCACTAGGCGTATCGGGACGCATGGGGACGCATCCCTGTGAGGCACTTGGTGCTGAAGGGCGCTTCTGTGTGATGCGCTTGATGGGCACATCCCTGTGATGCGCTTTGATGTTTGAAGGGCGCGTTTGTGTGATGCGCTGTATGGGCGGCGCATCCGCTTCGTGACACGTCTTTAATGGTGCGACTGTTACGTTCTTCGAGTGCTTTAAATAGCCGTTTTGACTTGGCTGAATTCGAAGCGTCCGGTTCATCCATTAAATCCAAATTCATTGTACGGAATTCGGAGAGCCATCCACTTGGCGCATGGGTTTGATTTGCCCGGCCTATAAATAGTGGCATGGAGAGAGTTTGCTTCTCGTTCTCTCACGTTCTTCCGACATGAACTTGTTTACCTCGGATGCATTCTGTTGATGAGATGCTCCCGAGGGTGAAGATGCGACGCAATATCTTCATTGATGCACTCGAAGGTGATTGTTACATCCAAAAGTCGGAGTCGAGGGCTTCCGAGGTAGGCAGAAGGTGCTTGTTGCATCCAAAGATCGGGATGCACGAGCCTCGTCTCCGTTATGTGGGAAGAGCCGCAGATCGAAATGGCGGTGCTGCGGCTTTGGGGGCTCTTTCTTCCTTCAAAGTGGCTATTGCCCACTCTGGTTGTGTTGAAAGCTGCTCCTTTAGCCGCGGTTTCGATTGCGGTCTTCCTTCGCCTTTGGAGGCTCTTTCGAAGCCTCCCCTGGCCACAGGTTGGCTTGCAGTGCTCCTCTTTTCCTCGGTTTGGAGAGCTCTTCCTCCAGCTAAAGGGTTGATTGCCACCCTCGTTCGGCTCAATAAATGCTTCATTAGTCGAAGCATTTAGACGACGGTGAGCCTGGCTGGAAGAGTGGCACATAACTGGACTGCTGAAGGGATGCACATAACTGAGCTGCCGAAGGGATGCACATAACTGAGGATGCACATAACTGAGCTGCTGAAAGGATGCGCCCCGGTGAGGGCACATGGTAGGATGCGCCTGACTGAAAGCGCATGGTGATCGTTGCACTTGTTCAAGAGCGCATGATGATCGCCGCGCCTGGCTGTAGACTTAGGGTCTTTTCTTTTTGTAGAAGTTCTCCTTTGTACAACCTTTTCTAGACATGTAATAGACTTGTATATGTAATAAAAAATCCTCTTTCAATGTCTATATTTGTTGTTTTTGCTGTGTGAAGTACTTTGTCCGAGCTCACTGGCGTATATAGTGTTTGGCGCATAGGATTTCTGGTCCTGAAATTCTATGCTTCTACAGTTCTGGACGTCCTTTGGTGGATGTTGGTTCGCCCTTTCCATGCGACAATCTATTGCCTTATGACCTAGCTGGCCACACTTGAAGCATTCCTCGGCAATTGACCGCCAGATGTCCCATCTTGCCGCAGCGATGATACCGTACGCCTGGGTGAGGCCCCCGATACTCGGACGTGTTCTGGCGCTTTGGCACACCAGATCCTCCCGTATCGTGAGGACGCTTATTGAAGTTATTGTGGATGCTTGATCTGCCCTTCTGCGACGCTCGACCGAAGATCCGCTCACTATCAAAGGCGGCGTTATATGATTCCCTGTACGTCTGGCATCTCTGGTTCATGACGTCCCGACGTAAATCATCATTCAGGCCTTGCTGGAAGCGCTCGTACCACGCCTCCGTGTTCGGCAGAAAGGCCCCGGCAAACTTCGCATCGTAGTCTTCAACGGACAAGTTTCCTTGCTTCAAGGACATGAATTCCTCTTCCTTCTGTCGACGAAGGGCACGAGGGATGTATTGCTCGAGGAAGTCTAGTTTGAACGTCTCCCACGAGATCTTGGTGTTGGGGTTGGTCTCTTGGAGTTCCTGTTTCTTCGCCTCCCACCAGTCGTAGGCCCTCAAGTTGGGCTGCAACGCTGCGCACCCGATTCTCTTGGACCCCTTGATGCTGAGGAGATTGAACATACCTTCAATCTTCACTAGCCACCCCATGACTTCGTCAAGCTCTGCTCGACCGTTGAATTCAGGCGGGTTCATCTTCTTGAACTTGGTCATCTTGAACAGGGAGGAGGAAGACATATGTTTTATCTTTACGGGCTGCACTTCTTCTTCGGACATAACGGTCGTCGAGTTCTGTTGAGTCGCTATGGTGCTCACGATCTGGGTCAGGGCCTCCATTTGCTTTTATTAGGCGCTGACTTGGGCCTGGATCTGTTCTTACAGCTGTCGTTGCTGCATCTCTGACTGGCGTTGTTGGAGTTCCATGAGGCGTAGTAGTCGCTCCACGGTAGATTTGCTAGGCGTTGCACCTTCAGTGCTATCCGTGCTAATCAATGTGGCGTTGACAGCAGGGACATCCAGTCTTTTCATCATTCTTACAAAATTGAGCAAACCCGTTAGTATTCTCAAAATATCTATGGGCTTATATGTATGGAACGATTATTTCAGGTCACATATGTCGAAACGTATAGTTTTTGAAAAATCGCAGCGGCATCATCTAAAAGAAAGTATTTTGAAAGGTCCGAGGTGTGAACCGTGCTCTGATACCAACTTGTCACGCCCCAACTCGTCGAATCGGTCGCCATCGCCTTGACTCGATATAAATCGATCCCAACGGATCGGGACGTGATGCCGTGCAAGTCTTTAATGGACTTGCACAAGGCAAGGATGTGCAATTGGAAATTCCTTTTGACTCGACGCGTTGAAATTAAACAGTACAAAGAGTTGAAGACATAGCATAGGAAGAAATTTAGCTTTTCATTCATAAGCTTGCAAAGTATGTGCAAGGTCATTTTTATATTACATATGCCGTTGCGGCTACATCTTGGAACACAAAAGAAAAACTCTCGACAAGCTTGCCCTGAAATAATTCTTGTCGTTCCATACATTCACGCCCCTTTATACATTTGAACAAAGCCGTCGATCTGAGTTGGGCTTCAAAATACTTCAAAATAGGAGAGCTTCGTGCCGCCTCCCATTCTTCAGCTTCAGGTCTAGTCTCGAGCTCCCGCAGCACGCTCGTTACCTGGGAAGTTGGGGGTTAGCACACTTGCTAGTGGATGGGATGAACCCACTCGTCTAAACCGACACTGCTTATTAAGGATTCTAGCATACGAAGTGATCTTTCTATTTAGAACTATATGAATTGCAATTCATATCGAAGGCACATTTTAAACGATGACACATAACCAATTTAAAGGCATTCTTACCACGTCCGTGCTCCTTTCCTGCACAAAATATACATGATACTTACCACCTGCACAAGACAATAGGTGAGCATGCAATCTATCCTATATGCGGTCATTGGTGATATCGACACCATGAAGAATGATTAAGTAGCCTTGCGATGCGCCCTCCAGTCCAGGTAGCGAGCCTAAATGGAGGTCTCGCAATGCCTCGCGCCGAAGCACGATTTCCATAATTTCCTCCTAGGCCGATTCGGTCCCAGGGCCCCGGGTACCGTCTCGAGGAAAGCTCACCTTGTGCATAAGTTATCCTTGACCATGCGAATGTATGAACAGTTTAATATGTACGAAGTAAATTGTATAGCGTAACCATTATCAAGTCACATAATCATTTCTACTCGTGCAAGGGTCCTTTTCTCCGAAATCGTACGTTCTGATTTAGCATCCTGTAGGCACCAAATTCTCCGAGGCATGATGTACCGCAACCAAGGTTTTCATCGTTGTGTTTTGCATGGCATGAAATATATTCTATCTCTTTTTTAGAACTTTATCTTTTCTCTACTTAGTGTGAACCTATCGATTCAGAGTTAACTTCTCTAGGTTGATATATTATCTCGAGCTCTTGATCTTAGTGGCAAGCATACATCCTGTTAGCATCATCGATTTGAACGTTGAACTTTAAGAATTTAGTTGGCGAGAAGGAGTAGAAAAGAAGGGGCCGAAGAACCACCACCTAAGGAGATTGCGCCGAGAGTAGGAGAACGCTTCACGACGGTCAAGCGTCAGTTACACGAACTTCTACAATGGCACGAGCATCGAATTAGAACCCTTCCTTCAATCCATCCTTCAAAATTCCCAAAGACGCATTCAGAAATCGACGCGAAAGCACACTATCAAATCCACGCAATAATTCGTTCAAAAAGCCAAGAAAACCAATAAAACCAACGGCAGACGGGTTGCGTCGCTCCCTTTAGAGTTCCTTCGCCAAGACGTCGCCTACCGCATCTAGGACTTATTCCAACAGTAGTCGATCCACTAGTTGGAACGGTACTCATATCACTCGTCCAAATCGATTTTATTGATGCCATAGTTTTTATATACCAAACTCATCGCCGAGTCAGACTAGCCATCTATGTTCCTGACCATGTCTGACTTGGCATGAGTCTGTTATATAGTGCTTCGCCCCAACGGGAGCGGGGCACTACAGCCTTGCCTTACTGTTTACTTATTATATATTTTCAATAATTTGTATATAAAATATTTTATTAATAAATTATAGTTTTGACCTAAAACGATTTTCTACAAATAACTACTTATAAATATTTGGGATAATAAAATATAGTTTCTCTGTCTATAAATTTTATTTTGGTAAACTTGTTTTTAGCCTAAAATAATTTTTAGATTTTAAAGTATTTCTTTTTTCTTTTTTTCTAAAACTATTTTTAAACGACCAAAATATATTATAAAAATTTTCTAAAAAATAGTATAAATACTTTTCTTCGCTAATTCTCACTATCTGTCTATCTTGATGGTAACTGATTATATTCTTATTCTCTTGCGGATTCGAACCCTTACTCATCGACTATGACTGTTGGACAAGCAGGACATCATGGACATTGTACCACACCGGAGTCACACCAGGCAAGACACCTTGCCTTACTGTTTACTTACTTGCTCAATAACATGCATGCATTTACTTATTATTTATTTCTAGCAAATGTAAAATTGTTCTTTCAAAACCGTATGTAGATTCAAATTACTATACTTAGTTTTCTTATGCATTTTGACTTAGAGTTAAGGGACTACCCTTGGTGTATGCCGCACTCATTGGCCTCGACACTTGTGTGCCATGAAGTCACGAGTCACATATAGATACGGACTTGCGTGCTGACTGATCATCGGTGCGTACAGGCCGTGTGTTAGGGTATAACTGCTAATAGTTATGGATGTAGAAGACTTAGCAGTTATTAGGAATTTCGTGATGTGGATACAGCACGTGTAGTGCATGGGGAGGGAGAAGACAGCTATTAGGCGTAGGGGCTTTCACTCATTTACTTTCCTCTAGATGCCCTTAGTGACTCAATCGAGTGCTAGTGGGCCGTGCATTTACTTCTCTCCAGCTGCCGTTAGTGACTCACCCGAGAGCTAGTGTGCCGTGCATTTATTTGTTACTTTTCTCTAGATGCCACTAGTGCCTTGGTTGAAACGCTAATGCGTCGTGTTTCTAGTTTCGGAAGGCCCATGTGTGGAACGTTGTCTTCAAAGTGCATTTTCACATAGAACGGTTAAGGACCTTTATCTGTTTAGACATATGAAATTTTTTGTTGAGCCAATTATATTCAGTTTATAGCATGATATTATGTGTCTTGTTACGTCCCTCTAAGGACCTGGTGATTTATCCATGTGTGCTTTTGTGATGTTTCGCAGGTGCTCTAGCCAAGGCCACGACTTGCTCTATTCCTTCGAGGATGATTGCATTTGAATCGTCTTCGCATCGCTCGACAAGTTCCTTAATTTTTGTACTTCTCTCTTTGTTGGTAGTGGATTTGTCTCCGTCCAACGACTTGTGTAAACAATAATTCATAAGTTATTATAAATTCTTTCTTCTTTATTTGTAGATGAGATTAGTGTCATGGCTTTCTACACTTTATAGCTTATGTATACATACGATGGTTCCATACATTGGAGTATACTTCATATGTATGCAGCTGGCATGTTTATGTTCCTAGTCCTATGTATTTTGGGACTGGGGCGTTACAAGTTTTTGTGGTGGTCTATACAGGTCAACTATAAATTGTTTGGTTACTTTACCGTACCAAGCAAGCCTGTATATAGGAATAGAATCTAGGATCTCATCCACATGCTTGACCTCCTTCCTTGATTCCAACTTTCAAAACTCTCGTTGGCCTTCCTTTATTTGCATCTTGCTTGATCTCGCCCTAACGTAAAACTTATTTCCTCGTAGTTGATGGAGCTTAGAAATAGGAATAGCATTAGGATATGCCCCTTAGGCTAGTACCTTATGAGATAGATTATCTTATTAATTGATGAGGTATTATAGAAAATATGTTGCATTGAAATATTTCAAGGGTTGATTAACACTATTGAATAATTTTGAGGATTTTTCTTAAAAGGATATAGATATATGGTATGTTTCAAGAGATTAGTATATTTCAAGTTAGATAGTAGTTGTATCATCAAAATCCAGATTATTTGGTAGAAATTCTATGATCAAGAAGACATACCTATGATCGAGAGTGATAAAAAAAGGAAAAAAAAAAAGGTATCATGACTTATTTGAGATAATAGAGATAGTATTTAGTTGCTAATTTATATTATGGGGATATCGATAATATGAAGATAAGATAATCTTGATGATACGATTTAAAATTTATATAAGGGAAATAAAGTTATTTGGAATAGAAATTAATATTTTTAAGGGGTTTAAAGGTAGAAAATAATTTAGAATTTGAAGATTGTGAAATTTTAAAGGTTAAATGGGGAATGAGACATGATTTGAATAAATATTGGTTATTTACATTTGAATACATCACTACTAATTTGACTTGGATTTAATTTTGAAGGAATATGATAGAATTTGATTCGTAGATTGAATTGGACTAACGACCAATTTGAGCTTGGATGTAGATATTTAAAATTTTAAGGAATTTGGTGAGGTCAACTAAAGGAAGTAATAGAAGTAATTTCTAGAGCGGACAGACACTTTCGTACCACTAGCTCGACATGACCTAAGATTTACAAATCTGTTAAAGTATGTACACATCCCCTTCCCGCATCCATTCTCTAACATTAATACCGCACATGCCAAGTAACCATTAGAACTCATTAGTTTCATCTTCGTCCCATCTTTTCGAGCTCAGATTACTTGACTTCTCTACCGCTTGTAATCCCTTATTTCCTAAATCGTGCTTTGATTTTTCCTTCGATATATGATTTTTATTTAGCGTTTTCTTCCGGTTGCATATCGTACTTCTTAGATCGTAAGATATTTCTAATTTCGAGGACGAAATTCTTTTAAGTTGGGAAGGATGTAAACCCCCTAAATTTCTACTGCGATTTTTTTTAAAAATATTTTTTTATATTTCGTATCTGCACGTCACATACGAGTTCGCATTGTTGTATTTGCGTAGTGTACGAGATTTGCGTTTCGTATTTGCTCGACGAGTGCGAATATGTGTCGAGGTACATATTTTAGAAAAATATTTTATTATAAATTTTATTTTATATAGAAAAAGTACATGTTCAAACAAACATGATAAATATTTTTATTTTTTCATAAAAGAGTTATTTTATTCGTCGTATAAAAATAAGTAGTGGTTTAGAAATTTTGGTTTATAAAAAAATGTATTCTAGATATTTTGTGAAATTTGAAATTTGCTTATTAATATATTTTGTTATTTATAAAAGATATTTTATGATTTAATATTTAACAAATATCATGATTTTCGAAATTAATTTTTTATTATTATTCGTCAAATTTTCCGAATTTCATTATATTCATTTATTACTAAAATATCGGTGTGGGAACTTTTTATAAATTTTTGTGATAGAAAACTAGTAGTATTCTTACAATGAAAATATTTCCAAATTTATTTTTAAATTAGATTTTGTTAAGGATGAATAATATTTTAAAACTATTAAGTTGTGATTCATTAAATGGATTATGATTAGATTGTTTAGTTTCAAATTTATTTAATTTAACTTATTGATTAGATTGATTTAAATTTAATTTAATAAATATAAGATTTATCTATCGGGAGTTTAAAAGATTCCAAATCCTTATCCAACTAAGGATCTCCTCTACCCTATAAATAGGGGAGCTTCTGCATGTTTTCTACCATAACCACAAATCCCAAACCACCACATCCATCATCATACTCGTGTCTGTGCATCGTGTCCGTGTCCCTATTTTTTTTTCCACTATTTTATTTACATAAACATTCCACCCTCTTCGTGTCCACATGTCGGACACGAATTCAACAACAAACCCCTAATCTCAAAAACCCTAACCCTAATTTTTGCCGCAGTCCGTCGATGCCCTTCGACCCGCGAGCCACCAGCCTCCTCACCACCAACACCTCCCTGGCCGTCGACGCGCACCGCAGAATCCGTCGTCACCCCGTCTCCCTACCACCGCTCGACCCGACCCCGTCTTCTCCGCCATACCCGCACCCCTCGACTCCGGCCTGCCTCGCCCACATCACACCTCCCCCACCCGCAGACCCAACCCACTGCCGCCATCTCCGTTCACCCTGCCCTCACCGCGGTAACCCCGACCATCATCCCGATCTCGCTACCCTGGCGTCCTGGCCACCCTCGGCCACTAGTCGTAGACCCGAAACCCCAACACTAGCGGCTCCATACCACCATCCATGTCGCCTTCACCACGCCAAAATTCCCAGCCACCATAGCCGTCACTCACACCAAAATAAAATACTGCCGCCACCGTCGCCGCGGTCTTCCCCGGCCACCGACTACCACCCTCACCACCTACAATACCACCGCTGCCACGGCCACTCACAGCCGCAGCGATCACCACCGCCTCAGCCGAACGCCACCACCACCATCACCAAGAAGAAGAGGAGAAATTAAAACCCTAACCCTAGACTCACCTCCGATCCACCACCGTGACGTCTCCTCCGCGCCGAGCCTCTTTCGCCTGCGCGCTTGAGCACCGGACGCCTAGCCACCGGTCCGCGCCTCCGCATCCGGTCGCCTCTCCCCGTGGCGGGACTGCACCACCTCCGCGCGCCGGAGCAACCCACATGGACCGCCGCCGGATCTTCTTTTTGATCCGTACTGCAACCGGTGACCAGATCCGCCACCGAGCGCCCTCTACGTTGTCGGCGTTCGCCCCTCACGGCTGCCGAGGCGCCGAGCCAGCACCGCACCCTGCTCCGCCGATCAGGCTCTCCTTTTCGCTTCCCCTCTCTCCCGTCACTTCTCCCCTTCCTCTCACTCTCGTCTCCCTCTCTTCCTCTTTCTTCTCCTTTCTTTGTTTTAGTTGAGTTTTTTTTTACCATCTCTCTCATAAGGAAGATGGGAGAACAACTGTACTGGTTATTTTATTTATTATTTTTTTATTTGGTTATTTTTATTTTACTATTTAATATTATGACTACTAGCATATGTGTACGTGCCTTGCACGTATTTTAACATTTCTTAATTAGTTTCGGAAGACTCTTTAGGAAGACCAAAGGGTAGTCTTCCTAATTACTAAGTTGTCCTTATTAAAATTAATGAACTATTTTTAATTAGTATAAGTATGTAAGGATATTTTCGGAATTCAAAAGTTTCACCATCTAAGTTTTCCTATTATATAGTAGAATAAATATTGGTAAGTGTACTTACATACTGTATATTTATAGGATATAAATTACTGTTAATATTTAAATACTACTACTACTGTATCCTTACTATAGTTGTACATATAATAGATAGCTATTTTATAGGCTACGATATATTGCTATAGTATTTTTTAAATAGTTGACAAATTATAGTTGGCCCTCCATTTTTAAAAAAAAATGTAATTCTAAACCATGAGATGAGTTTTCTAGATTATTAAGTATTATAAAAAAATATATTTGAGTAATTGAAAAGCGGTTTCCAAATTATTATATATTTTCAATAATTTGTATATAAAATATTTTATTAGTAAATTATAGTTTTGACCTAAAACAATTTTTTACAAATATCTACTTATAAATATTTGGGATAATAAAATATAGTTTATCTGTCTATAAATTTTATTTTGGTAAACTTGTTTTTAGCCTAAAATAATTTTTAGATTTTAAAGTATTTCTTTTTTCTTTTTTTTTCTAAAACTATTTTTAAACGACCAAAATATATTATAAAATTTTTCTAAAAAATAGTATAAATACTTTTCTTCGCTAATTCTCACTATATGTCTATCTTGATGGTAACTGATTATATTCTTATTCTCTCGCGGATTCGAACCCTTACTCATCGACTATGACTATTGGACAAGCAGGACATCATGGACATTGTACCACATCGAAGTCACATCAGGCAAGACACCTAGCCTTACTGTTTGCTTACTTGCTCAATAACATGCATGCATTTACTTATTATTTATTTCTAGCAAATATAAAATTGTTCTTTCAAAACCGTATGTAGATTCAAATTACTATACTTTAGTTTTCTTATGTATTTTGACTTAGAGTTAAGGGACTACCCTTGGTGTGTGCCGCATTCATTGGCCTCGACACTTGTGTGCCACGAAGTCGCGAGTCACATATAGATACAGACTTGCGTGCTGACTGATCATCGGTGCGTACAGGCCGTGCGTTAGGGTATAACTGCTAATAGTTATGGATGTCTAGAAGACTTAGCAGTTATTAGGAATTTCGTGATGTGGATGTGTAGTGCATGGAGAGGGAGAAGACGGCTATTAGGCGTAGGGGCTTCCACTCGTTTACTTTCCTCTAGATGCCCTTAGTGACTCAGTCGAGTGCTAGTGGGCCGCGCATTTACTTTCCTCTAGCTGCCGTTAGTGACTCACCCGAGAGCTAGTGTGACGTGCATTTATTTGTTAATTTTTTCTAGATACCACTAGTGCCTCGGTTGAAACGCTAACGCACCGTGTTTCTAGTTTCGGAAGGCCCCTGTGTGGAACGTTGTCTTCAAAGTGCATTTTCGCATAGAATGGTTAAGGACCTTTATCTATTTAGACATATGAAATTTTCTGTTGAGCTAACTATATTCAGTTTATGGCATGATATTATGTGTCTTGTTACGTCTCTCTGAGGACCTTGTGATTTCTCCAGGTGTGCTTTTGTGATATTTCGCAGGTGCTCTAGCCAAGGCCACGACTTGCTCTATTCCTTCGAAGATGATTGCATTTGAATCGTCTTCGCATCGCTCGACAAGTTCCTTAATTTTTGTACTTCTTTCTTTGTTGGTAGTGGATTTGTCTCCGTCCAACGACTTGTGTAAACAATAATTCATAAGTTATTATAATTTCTTTCTTCTTTATTTGTGGATGAGATTAGTGTCATGGCTTTCTACACTTTACAGCTTATGTATACATACGATGGTTCAATACATTGAAGTATACTTCATATGTATGCAGCTGACATGTTTATGTTCCTAGTCCTATGTATTTTGGGACTGGGGCATTACAAGCTGAACCCAAGAGTCACAGCGGCTAAATCATGGGTTTTCCATGGACCATCATATAGATAAGTATCGGTTGGTGAATAGCTGAACCATGCGCACAGTTGCTAGTATGTGCGTTATCAGTACAAGCTGACCCGGAGCGTCACAACCTACTGGTCTATGTATATATTAGTACAGAGCTGGGCCTTGCGTCACAGCTGCCAGTCGAGTTGCATGAGTCGGTTAAAGAATGTTTTATTGAGAGAGAATGATGCAGAGACGAACAGAGAATATTGTTGGTTTTATCATGTTTATGCTATTCCTTGTCTTGTGTAGGGATGGACGGTCGGCTATGGTAAGAATTACTTAAAAGTGACACTACTAAAATAACCCAGATTAGCGACGTCAGGAGACGTCGCTAAATACAGGAAATACGTCGCTAACAATGATTTGCGACGTATTTAGCGACGAAAAACCTACGTCGCTTATAGGCAAGTCGCAGATGGCAATTTAGTCGCCAAACGTCGCTATTTGCGACGCGTAGTTAATTGTCGCTAGACGTCGCAAAATGAGCGACAGAAGCGACGTATAAGTACGTCGCCAACATTGCGACGTAAAGCGACCACTAGCGACGCTTCAAAAGTTTATAAATGATGACGAGGCATGGCATCCACGTGGCCACGTGGGCAACGTAGCGACGTATATTAGCGACATCGAGCAACGTAACGTCGCTAGTTAGCGACGTATAGCGACGTCTGTGTGACGTCGCAGTACGTCGCAGAACGTCGCTATCCGTCGCTAATATAAAAAAAAATTTTAAAAAAATATAATTGATATTTTTGTTATGCTGTGTGTCTGTGTTTACAGTGTGTGTGAAGTGCAGTGTTCGAACCATCGACAGTTTCGCTTACTGTTGTATGTTTTATCTTTGATAGAAAGAGCAACAGTTCAGGGTGCACTTCTCAGAGCTTCCTCTTCACGTCCTTCACCTTCTCGGGAACCTTTACGACGTCCGAGAAAGTGAAGGACGTGAAAATGAAGCTCTCAGAAGTGCACCCTGAACTGTTGCTATTTCTATCCAAGATAAAACATACAACAGTAATCGAAACTGTCGATGGTTGCGAATACTGTATTTCACATTCACTGTAAACACAGACACACATCATAACAAAAATACACAATATATTTTTTTAAAATTTCGGCAGCATCTCCTTTGTATATCAGATCATCGCTTATAACCCAGCGTAGGTATATTTGTCATCCCGTCGCAGATATCACAAAGTAAATATCACAATAAAAATAGGAGGCAGTGCAAAGTAAATATCACAGACACACATCCTCACAAACATCCAATAGAGTCAAATAAAAATGAAAGATGATAAAAAGTCTCCCACCAAGTGTATAAACAACAGTGTATGAATAAACAATTTGCCCATAGGGCCAATACATACAAGTCATAAAAAAACCAATAAAATCACTGCGGACCCCTGCCGCGCAACTGGGATAGAATGTAGTCATACTGCTCCTGGGTGAGCTGTACCGTAGGGGCAGTACAATGTCTGTAGTCGGCGCCGGAGGCAGTGCAGTATCTGGAGTCGGCGCCGTCGATGGACCCGGAGGACGTACCTGCTCCAGCTCTCGCAGTCGCTCACCATGCGCAGCAAGGGTACTCACCACCTTCTCAGTATACTGAGCGAGTGAGAGAGAAAGGCTCCTCTGCGATCCGTCCAGCTCGACCTGTCTACGCTCCGTGCGCTGCGTAGACTCGGTGAGCGTCTGCAAGTTGGCAGCTGCAGCCTGATGCAGACTCATCAGCTCTTGTATACTGCGCTCGACCGCATCAAATCGTCCGGTGACGATCGAAGGGTCGGATCGTCGTTCGACCGCATCAGAAATCTGCTGCTGCAACTCGCAACGCAGCTCCTCGATCTGACGACGAACATCCTCAGCTCATGACGATGCCTGCGTAGCTGGAGACTGCGCACTGACAGAGGGGGCCCGGGATGACTCTGAAGCCAAATACGTGCCGTAGGATCCCGTACCGTAGTACGTACCCTTCTGAAGACCGCCAACGGCGGTCATCCAGAGCTCGTCCGGCGATGGCTCTGCAGGCGGCTGGGAGAAAGTACCAGCCCCTCCCTCTGCTTGCGTACTAGCAGCAGCAGCAGCATCAGCCGCCTCCTTCTGTAGCCGAACAAACTCGGCCTAGAACATGTTTGCTAACGTGTAAGTGTTTACTAAAGTCTATATTGATATCTATTTTCCTGTTTTCTAAATTATAGTCAGTTAATATTAGTTGAATAGAACGTACATATGCCTGCGTCGCCCTCTCGTCAATGAAGTCCCCAGCCCTCCGATGGGTGACCAGGAAGACGGTCACCATGTTCGGGTCCTCACCCTTCTTTACCTGTTAAAATATATTATCTATTATTAGTATTAAACATTATATCGAACTATATATAAATTAATGTCCGTCATAGAAAACGTACCAGACGACAAAAATGCTCCGTCATCGGAATGGAGCCACCACACCACTTACCGGCGCTCGACCGCGCCACCTTGGCCTTCTCAGACCGCTCCTGGTACTAGTACTCGCTGAATCTAGCCTTCATCGCAGTCCACTGCTCTGGCGTAATCCAACCCTGGATCGGCCGTCCGGCGCGATCATGACGCTTCTGGTCGTCGATCGCATCACGGATGAGCTTGGCTATGACGGCAGGAAATTGGCCCTCGATCCTCGTCGCCCGGTGTGGTGGATAGAAATAGGTCCTCTACAAGAAGTAAAATACAAAAGTTGTATAATATACACAAATGATTATTAAAATTTAAAAATAAACAAATTTTTTACCTTGAAGTGGGCGAACCAAAAGGCCTTCCTATCTGCGGGAGCATCTGAGTAGTTGAGCCAAGGCCCACCATAGTTCTGCCTCACAAATGTCCCCAGCTGTCTCTGTACTGCAGAAGGCCGATATCTATACAATAATAATTTTTCATGAATATATATGTACATATAATCATTTAAGAAATATATAATAATTAATTAACTTACTTCATAGGCCCGTCCGTCCAAATCTCCATACGCGTCTCGCCCGGGGGAGCGCATGGAGGGTCGCTCTCACCTCCTGCCTGGGCAGGATCAGTCTGATCGCCGTCCTCCATATGATCGGCGTGGGCTCCCTCCATAGAGCCGTCGACAGTAGGAATGCTGGACGGGAGATCAGGGATGCTGGACGCGGGATCAGGAAGGCTGGACGACGAGGGAGGAGTCGCCAACCTGCTAGAACTGTCCTGTCCCGGTAATGGACTGGAAACAGGAAGGCTGGACGACGAGGGAGGAGTCGCCAACCTACTAGAACTAGCCTGTCCCGGTAATAGACCGGGAACAGAATGGTACACTGGCGTACTCGGAGATGAGAATGAGGGTACGGAACTGCCCTCTCCATCCCCAGCCCGAGGCTGACGGGACTGCCTAATATATAATCCTCCGCGTCGTCCAGATGGTCTAGTCATACCTTGTCACGCCCCAGAACCAGAATACTGAAGAACGGGGACGTGCACAGCCAGCTACGTATAACGGAACGGCAACCATCCCGCTATACGGTCACGGCTGTCTAGCTATGTGAGGGTACGCTACAAACCATCAGTCTCTTAGGATCAAATCAAGCTATTGTCTCAATCTTAACAAGTAATGATAATAACAAGATATCAGACCACCAAATATACAATTGTAAGGCGTCCCAAACATTACATATCCAGATGATCATGAAGCTAGTCGTACAAAATGTAAGGACTAGCAAGAGTTAAGTCATACATGATCAACCTCGAGTTGCCAATCATGATTACAGCCCGTAGGCAGACAGAAAGTAAAGTGCATCGAGCTAACAAGTGCTCGTCGGCTAAACGCCTCAAAAGAATATCAATTAACAATACAGTGGGAGAAACAAAAAGAGAAGACCCACTCGTAGCCCGGGTTCCGTCTAGTGTTCACCATCGGGCTGGAAAGCAGGTAGATCCTTTGCTGCTGCTCCGGTATCTGGCCATACAAAACCAGCTGGGTCAGATCCCAGAAAGAGCAAGTGCCACAAAGGAGGCCACGAAATAAGGACAAAAACCAGCAATCAGCACAATAATATAATTACATAACAAGAGACAGTAATTTAAGAAAAGGCATGATAGTTAGATATAAAAGACAATTCTTGAACAGAATCGATAAAAGACAGAACATATGGAAGGGCATGACAGGATGATATACGATGAGATGACCATGGGACTATTCAGATAGCCAGGTTACAACCCGTAAACCAAACAAGGACCGGGGTTGTAACCCTTCGTCTGAACGGAACTTGGTTTCTCCCACCATTTATCGGCAAGATAAAATACGCGAATTCAAGGCTTGCAATTAAACATGATTAAGGTAAAGCACGAGTAATCATGTCATGTCATAACCTTGCACAGGATCAGGACAGGACAAGAGGGACTAGACTCCATCCAATCAATCACGGCCAAGCAAATACTACGGCTTACTACTTTAACTAACTAGGGTTATCACAGACCTGATTACTAACAAGATGCAATGAGAATTCCAAGTCCGGTTACCTGTTTGTTACTACCTGAATGCTCCCAGCAAGAAAAGGAAAAGATAGCACGATATAGCAGACACACTGTAGTAAGATACATGTGTCCTAAGGTACCACGCTCGACGGCGGGCTGGAAGTGCGCTCATCTCGACGGATAGCAACAAATCCCATGTATATATATATAAGGCCGGGACCAAAGGGGCAACAGGTAACTGGGAAATTCTCCATGAACTAATTGATCAATCTAGTCATTAACCTAGCCAGATTCAGTATGAATCCCTGACCGTGGGAACCAGGGAGTCACGTCCTAGACATGATGCAAGACAAGACGAGTGGATTGCACAAGCAAGCAAGAACACCCACGGTGTCAAGACAGGTCAAGCTAAGTTATCAAGTCATGTCAAGTCAGGAGTGCGCCGCCACGGGCCACTATCAAGTTATCAAGATAATTCATGTCAGGGTACTTGTCAGGAGTGCGCCACGACGGGCCACTGTCAAGTCAGGTTGGTCGTGTCAGGAGTGCACCACTACGGGTCACTGTCATGTTATACTAGTTCCTTGCCATACCGTGCCATGTACAATAGTCATTCCAACATATTAAGCAAAATCAAGTTCATGCCAAAAGGCGTAAGGATATAAAATGGGCATAAAATACCTAATAAAATACTAATATAAAATAGGACTATAGAAGAGCCAAGATCAAGAAATAACAAATTCATCATAGACAAGTAGGTTGTGCAGGGTATGCACTGCGCATGGAAGAGCTGCGCAAGAGTTGCCTTGCGCAAGGGTAGACTGCGCATGGGGTCAAAGGGCACAGGGTTAAAGGGACACAGGGGATGTACTGCACAATGGGTCATTGCGCATGGGCCAAGGGTACAGGGGCTGTCTTGTGCATTGATTGGATTGCGCAAGGGAGGATTGCGCAAGGGTAGACTGCGCAGAGTATGGACTGCGCAAGATCAGGTTGCGCAGGAATGGATGGCGCAGGGTCAGATTGCGCAGAGTATGGACTGCGCAGAAGTGGATTGCGCAGGGGTCACTTTGCGCATGGCTGGATTGCGCATGGCTAGCTTGCGCCAGCGCAGTCCAGCGCAGCGCAAAGCGCTGGCCAAGTGACTGCGCAAACGGCCATGCGCTAAAGAGCACAGGCCAGGGGTGCGCAATCGGCCATGCGCTAAAAAGCGCAAGGCAGGGGGGCTGTTCTTCCTGGCCGAGAGCAATCCAAAAACACCAAGAACTTCAAATCTTCATATTTTTGTCAAATCAAAGCCAAATCTAGATTTTTCAAAGTTCTAATTTGAGTAAAATTGAATTCTCTTCCACATGGAAGCATCAAAACCCACAAAAATCCAACCAAAATAGATCAAAACTATGTAAATCCGAAAATAGTTAAAACCTAGATCTAGAACAATGGAAACTCCAAATCACAAAATGTCAAGTTCTAATGTTGATCTCCATGGCCTAATCTAGCTAATGGACAAATAAAAAGTGGTTCTCATATGGTGGCAAGGTGCACTTGCCTAATGGGTTGAAGAGTTGTATGGAGGAAGAAGAAGAAGAATTAATGGAGGAAAATAATGAGGAGAGAGAGTGTTAGGTGGGGATTTTAATGGGGGAGGATAAGTTGTGTTGAGGGTGGAGGTTAGCTAAGATGGTCCAATGCATAATAAACCAAACCAAACCAATTCCTTCTCCTATCCAAATAAAACCAAGCTCCATTAATCAGAATTAATCCAGGAATGATAAAGGACAATTAAACTACAATGCTAAGTATGAAATATATCACAACTTAACTGGCCAAGAAAAATGAAAAATACTGGTCAGAAATACGATCACGTATAAAATACGTATCACGAATTTCGGGGCACTACATACCTGACAATAAAACATATGACAATAAAACAAAAAAACATATTTATATGATAGACATCACAGATTTTTGAAAAATATCATAGTCAAAAAGTGTCACTGAAGTGTCAATAAAAGTGTCAATAGAGTGTCACTGAAGTGTCACAGATTTATATGATAGAAGTGTCACTAAAGTGTCAAATATGATGATAAAACAAACGTACAAATTTAATCCTCTTCTGAAAATTCATCTAGTTCGTTTAGCTCATCTACTTCTTCTTCTTCTTCTTCTTCTTCTTCTTCTTCTTCTTCTTCTTCTTCTTCTTCTTCTTCTTCTTCTTCCTCCTCTACATCTTCACTTTTATCTGCATCTTCCTCTTCAGATAATTCTACTTCTTCTACACAATTAGATGTGTAATAGGGAACTTCCGTCGTGTCCACTTCTATAATATTTGTTACAAGAGGTAGTTCATCCTGTTGATAAGCTATATCGTCAACCTCAAAGGTATTTCTAGCTTTGGTCTTGCATACTGCCCACCAGTCCGACCTTGTTGTTTCCCGTTTAGGATAACTTGTGAAGTACACGAGCTGAGCCTGACTTGATAGGACAAATGGTTCATAGGCTTGATATCGACGCCGATAGTTTATATCAACAAGACCGTGCTTGTCTACTTTCCAACCTTGACCTTCAATCGGATCGAACCAATCACACCTGAATAACACAATCTTAGCAGGCTCTATTCCATAACTATATGTCAGCTCCACGATCTCCCGTAACACGCCATAGAAATCGTTGCCCGCATCAACATCTTTGTAGTTCGAAGATCTGATACACAAACAGCTATTTTTGGTGGAATCGAGATCCACAAAGTTGTCTCTGATCGGGCAAGTTGTTGACTTGAACCTAAACCCATTAACACAGTAGCTTGGCCATATTTTTGCAGCATAAATTGGTCCCTTGGCTAGCGTTCTAATAGACTCATTCTCAAGTCTTGCGTATGGACGATCGACCTAAATACCACGAAAGAAGCAATTAAGCTCATTCTCAATCAAGTGCATATACAAAAAGGTAATTACAGAGTTCTCAAGTCTTACATATGCACTCAACCATGATGGAAAAGAACGCCTCATTTCTTGTTCTAGTTCTTCTTCTGTTATGTGTGGCCTACCCGACCTCACATCATCATTAAATATGCTAAAAACAACATTGTTCAATTAATGTAATAGTATAATAATTAACACTATTAAAATAATATAGACGTATTAATTACTTACCCCTCTAGTTTCTCTACTTCCTCCTCGTCGCAGTTGAGTAATACATACACCTGAGCAGCCCTTAGCTCATCATCGTTCAGATATCTCTTTTTCATCTTACCCGATGGCTTTCCTGGAGCATTGAATACCTTCAGTATTGTATCAATACTTTCATGATCTCCCTTGTCGTTTCTGGAAGCTCTCGTTCTATTAGTTGCAACATGAGACTTGAAATACATCGAACAAAAGTTTGTAATCTCCTCGAGAACAAAGGCTTCACAAATAGAACCCTCGACCCGTGCCTTATTTTTCACCTTTCTTTTTAGGTGATTCAAATGTCGCTCGAACGGGTACATCCATCGATATTCGACGGGTCCACCAACACGTGCCTCATAGGATAGATGAATCGGCAAATGCTCCATAGAGTCGAAGAATCCAGGAGGAAACACCCTCTCTAGCTTGCATAGTGTTACCGCAATGTCCTTCTCTTGCTTTTCTAGACGATCAACGAGCAATTTCTTAGAACAAAGATCCCTGAAGAATATGCTAAGCTCCGTCAATGGATCCCAAACTGCCTGCGGTAAGAATTCCCGAAATGCAATCAGAATTAACCTCTCCATGAATATGTGATAATCGTGACTCTTCATACCCGTCAATTTGTTTTCCTTCGGATCGACACATCTTCTCAGATTTGACACATATTCGTCTGGAAATTTTAGGCCCTGGATCCACCGACAAAGTCTCACTTTATCCTCCTTGTCCAGCAAGAAAATTGACTTCGGAAGGAACTGTTTTCTATTCTGCTATATCAAATGCAACGCAGGGCGTTTGCATATTTCTTTTAAGTCCAACCTGGCCTTGGGATTGTCTTTCGTTTTTCCCTTTACGTCCATCACAGTATTAATTATGTTATCAAACACATTCTTCTCAATATGCATAACATCAAGATTATGTCTGATCAGATTGGTACTCCAGTATGGCAGATCCCAGAATATGCTCCTCTTTGTCCAGTTATGAACTCTACCAAATCCATCGCACTTGTACCCAGTTGTAGGATCTTCGATAGCACTTGAAAAATCTTTAACCTCCTTCCATATCGTGTCTCCGCACCACCTTGGCGGTGGATCACCCTTCTCTACAACGCCGGCACGGAAAGCATTCCTGTTCCTTCTGAACGGATGATCTTTTGGCAGAAATTGCCGATGACAATCAAAGAAGCACGGCTTTCCGCCGTGTTTCAAGCGAAAAGCCTTACTACGGTCCATGCAATACGGACATGAGAGACGGCCATGAGTGCTCCATCCAGATAACATTCCATAGGCCGGAAAGTCGTTGATGGTCCACATAAGGGTTGCCTTCATCTGAAAATTCTGCTTCCTGGAAACATCGTACGTGTTAGCGCCTACTTCCCATAACTGATTCAACTCATCTATCAAAGGCTGTAAGTACACGTCAATGTTCCTCTTGGGATTGTTCGGACCAGGAATTATAACGGTTAGAAACTACTGAGTCTTCATGCACATCCAAGGCAGTAGGTTATACGGAGTAACAATCACAGGCCAGCACGAATACTAGGATCCCGAAAGACCAAAAGGAGTAAAACCGTCAGAAGATAGTCCTAACCTGACATTTCGCGGATCTGAAGCAAAATCTGGATACACTCGATCAAAGTGCTTCCACGCTTCTCCATCGGATGGGTGATCCAACACTCCTTCAATCTGTTCTCGCATGTGCCAACTCATATTTTCGGCCGTCTCTTTCACCATAAATAATCTTTGCAACCGCGGCGTTAAAGGCAAGTAGTGCATTGAATCGGTCGGTCTTCTTGCACCGGTAGACCTTCCTGTACTAGTTGTCTTATAGCGATCAGCACCACAAAATCTGCACACATCTGCGTCCTTGTCGTCTTTATAGTACAGCATGCACCCATTGCGACAGGAATCGATTTTCTCGTATTCCATCCTGAGCGATCTCACCATCCTCTTAGACCGGTAGAAGTCTTTAGGCAACTTAGCACCCGCCGGCAAGGTCTCTATAATCAACTGCAACACTCGGTTGTAGCATTCTTGCGACATGTTAAAATCTGACTTAATGCTCAACAGTCTTGTAACCACCTCCAACGGTGAATGATCCTCACAACCAGGATACAATGGAGTCCTTGCATTCTCCAACAACTCCATGAACTGTGCAGCATCGGCGTTCGGTGCCTCCTCAGGTGCATCATGAACGAAACTAGGCCCCGCAGCGTCGAAAACTATGTTCACGCACCCGTCGTCATATGCATGATTATCTGAAACAAAATTAGGTCCCGCATGCATATACGTCTCAACATAAGGCTCCGGCTCTGATGCTAAAGACACAAGTTCTCCATGTGCGGTCCACTGATAGTAATTAGACGTGAAACCCCTCGAGTACAAATGATATGTCACTTCCACTTCTGGATAATATTTCACGTTATGACATTTCACACACGGACACTTAATTTTGGTGCCGTCCATGTACTGAGGGAACGCCTTAGCAAACTGCAGGAACTGCTCTACTCCCGCTATGTATTCATCCCGCACACCACACATATCATCAGCACGACGATTGTACATCCATGAACGATTCCGCAAGTAGTAATTCATATCCATTTGGAAATAATTCTGCCAAGATGGACACACATTATCCAACAGGCACAAATTCGTATACTATGTCTTATTATAGGACACACATTAGTAGCGGACAGTTACTAATAACAGTGATATGCAATCTAGGTCAAACTAGGTTGTACTAAGTCAAACAAGGTCAAGCTAAGTCAAACAAAGTCAAACAAAGTCAAACAAGGTCAAACTAGGTCAAACTAGGTCAAACTAGGTTGTACTAAGGTCAAATAGTCAACCTTGGTCAAACAAGATCAAATCTAAGTCAAATATCCTATTTCTAGTCATGACCTACCAAGTAATGAGCAATAGTGAGTTAACAAAGCAAACTGAAACTAAAACTAGTATCTAGGTGTCATTTAAACAACTAAAACTAGTATATGGGTGTCATTTAACAAACATGAAGACAACAAAGTCAAACAAGGTCAAGCTAAGTCAAACAAAGTCAAACAAGGTCAAACTAGGTCAAGGGTTGACCTATAGTTGACTTTGTCAACTGTTAGTCCAATCTAGGTCAGATGTTTACTCTACTTTGACTTTCAGTTAAAATAGTCAACCTTGGGGGTGACTACTATTTCATATAATTTTAAAGTATCGGCCGATACCGATACGGTTTGGCATGTTCCGATCCGATACCGACCGATACCAAATATTGACCGATACCGACATTGGGGGTCTTTGTTCCGATCAATTCAAGTACCAATAATGACCAAAGTCAACTCAAGCTATCTCATACACACAAGTAATATCTATATAGATATATACATATAATATATATATATAGGCATGTATATACTATATGCCTATATTACAAGACAAGGCAACTTTCATGCCTTCATATATTTAGACACTCTAACATAGGCTATATGCCTATATCACATATGAGTTACATGATATAGTTATGTATATATGTATACAATACCATCTAGGCTATGTGTACGTGTCCAACATAATGTCGATGTGCAAGGGTGGAATGAACTAAAAAGGTAATCCTTCAACCAAACAATACCTAATCTATATGTCAGTCATGGGACTGAACAACTGAATACAAGACAAATAATAGTACTGGAACTAAATAAATGCCTGCACTGATATGAAGAGATAATATGGACTGCAATATATATATATATATATATATATATATATATATATATATATATATATATATATATATATAAAATATGAGGAAACAATGCACAAACTGTTCTCAGATTGACACGTATATATATGTGTGTGTGTGTCATGTGTGTGGTGTGCTAACAGTGTGTGTGTACAATAGGGTGTGTGTATATAGGGTAAAGTGCGCCATGTGTGTGTACATAACATGGGCTAGGTGTCTCAATGTGTGTGTACATAGGAATCAATAGTGTGAGTGAATTAGCTATTCTCGGTTTTGAGTGTAATGTGAGTGAGCTATAAGAGAAACAGTATACACAAACAATGTATCAATCTCAAGAAAATCAGTAGATAGCAGTAGTGTGTGTTTATATTCTCAGGTTACACTTATGTGTGTGTAGATAGGTGTAAACAGTGCATAATTTCTCGAGAAAATTCAGTGTAATGTGTGTGTGCCAATATGTGAAAACAGTGTATTAAAACTGTTCTCAGTTTTGACAGTCAATGGCATACGAAAACCCAAGAATCCCCAATCAATGTGAACCCTAACATGCACATTAATTCTCAGAGAAGATATGGGATTAATCATAATGGTTTAATCATTCAAAATCAGTTTAAACCAATGTTAATCTCAGAAAATTAATATATAGTGAACTACGTATCAGAAAATTGGGGATAAACCAAATTCGAAATCCAAATTTAATTAATAGCAAAATCTAATGGTTGGTAATGATATGTGTATGTGTCATAGAGTCACACGTGTCGAGTGTCCACCAAAACAGGACACAATCGTGTCCAAATTATTTTTTAACACACACGAACACAAATGACACAGTGCAGTCTCGTGCACGTGTCCACGCGTGTGTGTCCGTGTCTGTGTGTGTGTGCGTGTGTGTGTGTGTGTGTCCGTGTCTGTGTGTGTGTGCGTGTGTGTCCGTGTCCGTGTGTGTCCGTGTGCGTGTGTGTGTGTCCGTGGGAGAGGAGGAGGAGGAAGGAGAGGAGTTAGGTTAGGGTTTACCTGAGGAAGAGGAGGAGGAGGTCGGATTGGGGGAGGAGGAGCTCGAGGAGGAGGATCTCGAGGAGGAGGAGCTCGCCGGAGGGGGAGGGAGTCGCCGGGGGGGAGCGGGTCGCCGGGGGGGGGGCACTGACAGAGGGGAAGGGAGTCGCCGGGGGGGGGGGGGGGTGGGGGGGAATGAAATTTTTGGGTTTTCGAGTGAGAATGAGGGGGAAAGAAGGCAGCTGCGTGCCCTAAGTAAAATAACTTAACGACGTCACGTTTTGACGTCGCTAAACGTCGCCAACTTGGCGACATGTACATAAAATATGTCGCTGAACGTCGCTTTTCGGCGACGTAGTACCCTCCTGTCGCAGAACGTCGCTAGACAGCGACGTTTTGCGACGTGTTTAAAACGACGTCGCTACTGGCGACGCCATTTATTGCCGTCGCTACAGTACGTCGCTATTTGATGATATTTTAGTAGTGTGATGCATATGTACTGCTTAAGTCTTTCACATGAATTGCTTGCAGAGATTTTATCCATACAATGAAATGCTATGTCCCCTTTTAAGAAAAGATATGGTATCGTGCTCATAATTTGTCCCTAAGAGTTGCTTGAATAAAGAAATAATTATGCTCATGAAACACGCTGCGCACTGCACATGAAATGAATAGTCATAGTGCTTGGAAATGAATAGCCCTTGTATGCTTGACATAAAAAAAAAGAATGAACTGTGGCTTTTCAAAGATATTTTCAAAAGAGATGTAAACTGACTCTGTATGCATGCAATAAACATAGGTAAAAGTAGCAAGATCACAACACAAGAAAAGGTTTTCTCACTAAATGAACAATGATCGTTTCAGAAGAATGTAGCCCCTTTGTCCAAAATTCACCAATATGCTGATATATTGACCCACCATCAGTCTGCATGCAGGTACAATATGCATCGAGAAGGATAGTCTGAAGCGATAGCCCGTGCCTCATCCTCAGGAGCCCACAATCAGAAGAGATGTAAAGAGATGGCATCTGTTGCAAGAGTTTATTTTGTATATAAAGGGATGTAATGTATGGAAACGGGATCATTGTAATCTATAAAGTTCTAATAGAATGTAATATTGTATCAGAGAGAAATGAGAGCTTGTAATCTGTTCAAATTAAATCAATAAAGAGAATTGTTTCTTGTTACCATTGTGTTCAATACATGTATTCTGAAATATGTCCGTTGCCGCTTCAATTATCTGCAATATGATCCGCTGCGTATTGTCAATCTTGTCTATCTTGTCTTGCTTCAGATCTTGTCCTTGTGTAAGTGCAACTTAGGCTTGCACGGCATCATGTCTTAGCAAGGACGATCGGTCTCACAGAGTCCGAAGCGAGGACGAAAGGACTCTGCAGGATCGGGACGTGACAGAATGGTATCAGAGCAACACGATCCTCTGGCTAATTTTGATTCAATAGAATTCGTACATGTTCTTTAATCAAATTTTCCTTGCCTGCTTGATATCATCAATAAAATGAACGTTCCATACAATAAGTCCGTAAATATTTTTATGACGTCGATATATGTTTTATCGATTTGATTGATTAAGATTGAAATGCTTGATTGAACAAGAGTTTTGATATGATCTGAATTATGATTTCATGGATTGATGATGGCAAAGGATGAGGACTATTTCTGCTAAGGATATCGTAAGTTTCTTCCTAAGTTTTGAGGACGGAACTTCTTTTCGGTGGGTAATTATGTAGTGCCCCGCTCCGCGAAGGCACTAGATAAACATAAAGATCGGATTGCTGGCTCTGCAAAAGAAGACGATTGATCTGGGTGAGTGGACAAAGTCTTATTTTATGATTCGCTTGCGCCTAATAAGAATCTGAGCTTTTGAATGAATGTTGTTGCTAATAACAAGATGCTAGACTTTGAGTATGCTTATAAAAGAATCCGCACATTGTCTGCTAAGAAAGAGAACGGTTCCTGCTTGAGAAGAAGATGGAATTGTTTATGAGTTGCTCGATTGATGCATGATGATTTCATTTGATATTACATTTTCATTGGGGTATCCACATAGCGAAGAGCTGAACCCTTGCGAGTCACAGTGGCTAGCGACGAGCTGAACCCATGCGAGTCACATCGGTTAGCGACGAGCTGAACCCAAGAGAGTCACAAAGGCTAGAGACGAGCTGAAAAGAAGTTTCGTCCTCGAAACTTAAGGAGAAACTTGCGATATCCTTAGCAGCGATAGTCCTCATCCTTCGCCATCATCAATCCATGAAATTAGAATTCAGATCATATCAAAACTCTTGTTCAATAAAGCATTTCAATCTCCATCCATTAAATCGATAAAACATTTGCCGGCATCATAAAAATATTTACGGACTTATTGTATGGAACGTTCATCTCATTGATGATATCAAGCAGGCAAGGACGTTTCTATTAGAAGAATCTCCAATTATTTTCGGTGGGTAATTATGTAGTGCCCCGCTCCGCGAAGGCACTAGATAAACAGAAAGATCGGATTGCTGGCTCTGTAACAGACGAGGATTGATCTGGGTGAGTGGACAAAGACTCATTTTATGATTCGCTTGCACCTAATAAGAATTGGAGTTTTTGAATGAATGTTGTTGCTAATAACAAGATGGTAATCATTGAGTATGCTTGTAAGAGATTTCACATGTTGCTATGTTAAGAACAAGAAAAGAGTTAATTTGTATGCTAAGAAGAAGAATTATTGTATGCTAATAAGAAACGACATGATGCCTTGTTAAGAAATGAATGTTGCCTTGATCGATAAGATGTTGCCATGTTAAAACAATGAGTTGATGCTATGCTAAATTAGAGATGTGCCTCGAATGAATGAACTGTTGCCATGCTTAAATAGAAAAGAAAAGAGAATGTTTACATGTCCCTGAATAGAGTATGATTATCAAGAGTAGAGTTCATGCTTGTTGATATTGTGTTTGCTCAAATAAAGATTGTTCAATGTCCCTTGATTGTTGCTATAAACCCGCGTGCCCCCCCCCCCCCCCCCCCCCCCCCCCCCCCGCGCCCCCCGGGCACTCCTGCACCACCGTGGGCCCACCCCGCTCCCCCCTCCACCCCCGCCAATGGACATGCGACACGTGGCCTGCGGGCCAAGACTGCGGTCCAAACCCGTGGGCAACCTAGCACTGCCGATATCTATTTGTCATGAGAGTTATTATGGGAGTTAATTGAGTAACACCATCCATTATATGGCCATACCAAGAAATATACATAGATACTACTCTTAATTTTATAAATCAAAGACTATAGTAAAAAGAGAGGAATTAATTTTATGTACAACAAATTAAAGAATTAAATCAAACAAACAAACTCCTTTCATCATCGAACAATATCAATCATATCCATAGTTACTTTCATATGATGGACCATGGATTCGGATTCGGGGAGTAGTAGTAGCCTCCGTCTTGATACACAACTGGAGGCTGATAGTACGGAGGAGTAGTGTAATTGTGGTCGTACTGTGTCATTTGCCATGGCTGGTTTGGCGTTGCAATATCTGCTGCTGCTTGCTCTACATTCCTCACCTCCTCTACCTTCACTATATCTGCATGCCCAACTTTCTTCCTCAAAGCCTTCGCTATGGCTACAGAATCGACTCCGTCTCCAATCAGTACCAATAGATCTCTGTCCTTGCCTTGTATTGCAACAGAGCTCACACCTGTCACAGGAATGTATATAATGTTGAACCTTACTTTTTATCCAGCCTCGAAAAAAAAGAGTTAAAAAAACTGAAATTATTAGTGATTTGAGAGACTTCAAATAACCAAGGTTTTGGGAGACACAACTTGACGTTTTAGGGACAATTTTAAATTGGGAAAATTCACATTAATCGCTCAATATATTGGTGAATTGTAATTAACAAGAAATGGCCATTTCCAACAGTGTAGGACTATAAATACTTAACCATCAGTCATACATACCTGCAGCGCCTGCCCCCATCTCCATAGCCTTCTTCCGAGCCTTCTCGGAGTATATCTGCAGCTTGAACACTATCTTCTGCTGCAAGCACAAGTTTTTCGTGATTATTTAGTTTGTATATTCATCGACAACATAACAATAATAAGGAGAGCTATATATATAATAGAGAACTGAACATACCTTCATCTAGTGTTGGAGGAAAAGAAGGTGGTTGTGTGTTGTAGCCTGTATAGAAGAATGGATTGACTTTATGAAGATATTGAGAGAAGGTATTGCTTGAATTTATAGGAAGGTGTTGCAAACAAGGTGTATAGGTGTATAATTATCAACTTTGAATTTATCTAGTTTCGGCTAAACTTTGGATCCAAGTATGGGTTATCTAATCCTTCAACTCTTGTAAAAGACCCTGCTGGTCAAAGAAATATTATTTTTCCTAGGTCATCACAAGGAAAAACTGTGTAAAGAAATGAAAACTGTTGTAAAACATATTAAATAAAATTATATTATATTACAGTTTTGTTACTTTTTCTTACATTTGTGTTATTTTCTCAGAGGTCGAGCCATGGTTATCATATAGTCTTAGAACAATATTATTTAGGAAATTTACTATAGGGGTCCAAAGTTCCATGCTTACAAAAAAAATTCTACATAGATCCAAGACACCAGGCGGTCTGACGACTGACGTTTCAAGTAGAAACTTTGGCCTTCATTTAAGCCATTCCCCAATTAATAATTTGCTCAAACAGTACTTTCAATCTCAAGATTCGATGAAAACTAGTCCAACAATATATTCTTTATATATGTTTATAGACGTGTATGTTGGTTACATTATTTCTTACATAGTATATGATATTTTTACTTGAAAACAAAGACCTAATTAATGTAAGTCATAATTGATTTCAATTAAGAATTCTTGAAATTCTACTTCACTGGACTTCTGCAGGTGCTATGCAAGCAACACATCTTTCATGAATTATTAGTAAGATTGTGTGGAAAAAGAGAGGCGACCGCGTTATCTGATGCTGCAGGACCTATGAAGATGCCTTAAGACATTGCCTTTGTTAATGACATATTTCAGACTTTTTCAATTTATTGTTTCTTTATAGTCACTTAACTAGGCCTGGGCATGTCAATGACGATCATTAATTTGCTAACCCGACTGGTTACTAAATAAGAAAAGGGGTTATGATGTAAGAAAGTGAAATTGAACGTTCGATTCGGTCCGGATACGGTATGAAAACAGAAATGTTTTTTGAGGCAAGTTCTGGTTAAATGAAACTAATATATGCATATGCGTTGCACGTATTTCATACTACCTGAGACGAAGAAGCAATAGTTTCTGAAACGTTTTACTACTTGAGAGGAGCAAACAATGGTCCTCCTAATTTTTTCTATACGTATTTACCTAGCTACACTGTTAAATTTAATGAACAATTTAATTG
The DNA here is from genome assembly GCA_029216955.1 of Iris pallida. Taxonomy (NCBI): domain Eukaryota; kingdom Viridiplantae; phylum Streptophyta; class Magnoliopsida; order Asparagales; family Iridaceae; genus Iris; species Iris pallida. The sequence goes on from JANAVB010021998.1 coordinate 2,962,028, forward strand.
TCAAACACATGTAAGGATATTTTTGGAAGAAAAAAAAGCCATTCATGTTGAATCTCCAACTTTTCTTATTGAATAATTCTATAGAGACACATTTTTATTGACAAATTTTATTGACACACTTATGTGGCAGATGATTTGGCATTCCATGTCACCCGAATTAATTGAGAGCTTATTAATTTTTTTTTGGTATGTCCAATTTTGTATGTATGGAAGGTTTCCAATGTTTGTCATGTGTTGCAATTTTGCATAGCCAATTAATAGGCACACTTATTATCTTCTTTATTTTTTTCTGCTCATCTCCATTTCCTTCTTCTACTCATCTCTATTTTAAAACTTTTAAAACTTTGTACAAAATTATTTTACTTTCGTTGGAGCCTGCTCATGAAGTTGACGAGGGTGGATTGCTTGGATTCTATACATGCAAGAAGATTGAATCTTTTGCATGTATTGTGAACTAATTAATTTGACATGGACAATTTTGGCAAGTGAATAATTAATTGGCCATGCAAAATTGCAACACATGAACTAATTAAATGGACATGGACAATTTTGGCAAGTGAATAATTAATTGGCCATGCAAAATTGCAACACATGCCAAAGATTGAAAACCTTCCATACATACAAAATTGGACATACCAAAAAAATAATTAATAAGCCCTCAATTAATTCGGGTGACATGGAATGCCAAATCACTTGCCACATAAGTGTGTCAACAAAGTATGTCAATAACTATAGATTTACTCTTTCTTATTATATAGTAGTATAGATAAGAAATGGTAATTTTAACTTAAATCTCTTTTTTTTTTCCAATCAGAAAAGCAGGTTTTGATGGTTTAGATACAAAACATGATGAAGGGACATACAGATTTATGGTGGACTTAATAAGGGACTCTTGGAAATCAGAGACGGCCCTGGCCCAGGGCAGGCCGGGTGACGGTCCAGGGCCCCATGATGAAAGGGGACACCAACATGGAACTATCTATAATAGAACTATTATGTATAATGTGCTTTTTTTTTTAACAAAAAGTATTGTGGTGTAGTGGTTACAATGCTAGACATGTATTTAAGAGGACTACAACAAAAAAAATTTATTTATATATTTTTTTACATTATGTATGGGGCCCATTAAGAAAATTTTGCCTCGGACCCCCAATTGCTCAGGGCTGGCCCTGTTGGAAATAATATCAAGTCATAAACATACTCAAACATATTAGTTTTGTCATAGTCAGTGCCGACCCAGGGATAAAAGCCAAA